>PVJS01036037.1:0-20670 GCA_004027185.1 Glis glis
CACACACACACACACACACACACACACACACAGGCACACACATGCAGACACACCATAGCTTTTTAATACATAAGTAAACTAAAATTTGAGAATCTGTTTCCAGCTAACCATGCTATTCCCAAAGCAACCTCCTACTTATTGTCCTTTTCCTGATTAACCCAAACTCTTAAAATCATCTTTCACAGTAACACCGCTTTTTAAAATTCCAATTACCAAAGGAAAGTGAGTTACCTACCCTTCTGTCTTCTCTTCTACTGCTCTTCCAACCTCCACTTTCTGGTGGTTCCTGACCTCTCAACCACGTGTAGCTTGTGAGCTCTGATTTGTGGAGACTTCCTCCTCTCTAAGTCAGTCCCTCTGCCCTTGTCCCCTGCCCTTGCTGCGTGGCTGCGTGGCCCTCTCTTCAGCCCCAAAGTGAGGAGGATTCTCATGGAAAGCATAGTTCTGCCACGCTGAACAATTTTCAGCATATCTGACTAATTTAGGCCTTTCTTATTTTACCTGACATTTCTAAGTCATAAGTAACTTCTCTAAAGAGGTCAGCACAGGGTTTGAACAAAAAAAGGATGTAGATACTTCATTGCATCTGGCCAAATAAACAGTTTTTTGGCTCTTTGGACTTCTAGGAAACCACACCACTCTGCCTCAGGACAGCACATTTACTAAGGCAGACCAGAGAGCAGGTAGTGCACCAGCAGTGGAGATTGGAATTTTAAAATTCTGCAGCATGGCATGTCTGCCTGATGGCATAGCTGTTGATGTTCTAGAAGACTTTTATCCAAGGGTTACCTTTTAATGTTAAAAATAAAAGTATAACTCATTAAGCCATATTAAATATCTGAATCTTCTGTAGAACAAATGAAATACTTCTATTTCATGATGCTGAGATAATAAACTAGCACCACTTTGTTAGTAACTCTAATGTGTCCTGTAACAACTGCTCAATTAGTGTATTGCATCTGCCTTGGAAACATTCTTGTACCTCAATTTGCCCCACACTCCCATTCCCATTGCTCCCAATTTATCCTCCCCCCCCAGCAAAAATTTAGGAGTCTGTGTTATACATTACCTAATCAGCAGTATTTTAGGATGATTTACAGAGGGCTTAAGATAAAACTGCATTTTTCAAACTCCATAGCTGGAAACTCCCTCGAGCTTTAATTTAAAGTCCCTGCTTCCTGAAATCTCATTGACATAAAACATCCAGTACTTCAGTTCTAAATGTTGTTTTTTTGGGGAGGAGAGATGATTTTTTAATAGACACGTAAGGCTGCTGCTAGTCAATAGACTATTTTCATACAACAGTAGTGTATGGACCTGTTGTTCTCTGTTAGGACAGATATTCTGTTTGATGACAATATATGAATCCGTGACAACTGAGAGTCCAACAAGAAGTGCGTAGGCCACTTTCAACAGACATGCAACAGTGAGTGCAACATAAATAAGTAAGCTCATTCTTTCACAGTCGTCCTCGAATTTTCCAGGAAGGATTACTGGGGTGAATTCAGCATTGTGAAAACATTTGTGATTGTACCACTAATGGTAGACATGGGTGTTTTTTTGCTGGCAGTGAACTGGCAAAGTTGCTGAAATCCTTGTAAATATCGTCTGGTACTTGAACAGTGCACACATGGATTTTATTTATGATGCTTTTCAATAACCCTGAACTTGGGATCAGCTGGTTATAGTGTAAAAAGCAGTAGTAGACCACCCAGTATGAATTGAGAAATAAATCTTAGAAATGCATGGCCTATATACATGCATGCATTGTTAAATGTTGGTTGCACTTTTGAAGTGTTGTACATACATTACTGGGTTTTAATGGCACCAACTTATGCTAAGAAAATAGTCTTTGATTAATGTTGCATATTTGAATTTAAAAAGTTTGTCTGTTGGTAATCCCAGTATTTCTGTTTATAGGAAGTATTTTAGTTATTCTATTTTTTTCCACAGAATAAAAATATTATAAAATTATTGGAAAATTGTTGAGAAATTTAAACAGCAATTATCATACTTTTGTCAAACTTCAGGAAACCTAATATTGCAATAATCTAGGGAAATGTGTACTCTCATTATCCCAGTAAATATAAAGAAAATGAGAAGGCAATATTAGCTATAAAGTCTACTCTTCCATTGTGTTGCATTACCTCTCCTAAGAATGTTATTTATAAACTAGACAAAACTATTCCTATAGGAGCATTTTCCATATTCTTTTTTATCCAGATTAAACAAAAAGACAAAAAGCCTCACTTTTAAAGGCTTGAATAGCAGAAATATCCTCTAAGTAAAATTCTACCCCTGATTTTGTCTGCATTATTGTTATATAAATATTACTAAATTCAAATAATTTTCTATTAATTTCTGTCACAATAATTCTCAAAAGTATTTAATAGTTTTTCTTCATCATTAGACCAAGTCATTAACTTGATATTACAGGGCCCTTATATCTTAATGTCTGATTGTTGGATCTCCTTAAAGATGCCCCTTAAAGATATTTGGGTCCAAACCTATGTGAATGAATCATTTAGAGCACTGCTGCTCAAACATTATTGTGCACTCAAATCATCTGGGAAATGAGCTAAAATATCAGTTTGGATTCAGTATATCTAGGGTGGGTTATGTCTGTGTACTTCCCATAAACTCTCAGGTGCAGCTCACACTTTGACCACATGTATTGAGTAGGCCTGACTTGGTGGATATTTGACTAAGGTAGACAAGATAGAAATCAATAGCACATAAGATTGGGATTTCCAGAAGATTAAAAAGAGGAAGAAGGAAGCCAAACATTTTCACTGCTAATAAAAAATATATTTGTGTTTCTTTTATGTTTTTACTTCCTTTGAAGATGAATGAACTTTCTTTTCTTTCTTATCCCAGCCCCTCTTGTCTGTTTTTCCCCACCATCACATTTGGTACTTTTCTGCTCTTCAAGCTCTTAAAATGTCTTAATTTTGAAGACTTTCCAATTCAATTCCTTAATTTGTATTAAATACTTTATGCCATCATGTGGCTAATAAATGAAAATTGAGTGCACAGAGTATGTTGTATTTTATTTTGTGCAAGGCGCTTAAGCATAGAACTGATGAGAAACACTGAAGAGTCTAGAACTGGATAATGAGGGGGCACATCTATATTTAAGAAGCCTACTTCAAAATTTCCATGAGAATTTTTAGTACTGTCTACTATGAATGTGTATTCTGCCTATTGAGTTTTTAACTTAATGCTCATTTCAGTTATGGACAGTTATAAAATAATTATATATAGTTCTTACTCTTTCCACTCCTTCCAAATTGTCTAATATGCATGATAGTCTTTCCTGGGGACCAGCTCAAATGGTCTCTTAAAGTTCTCATGAACAGAACGACTGTACTTCAAAGCATGCATTGTTGTTTCATCTCTTTATGCTGCTTTTTATCAATTTCCAAGATAGTTAAAGCTGAAAGACGACAATACTTCAAACAAAAAGCAATTATTTAAAAAGAATTACCAAATAATTGAAGCCGATCAGTGTTCACACTTTGGGAACTTTTATCCTTTCCTACCAGACCTTGAAGTCTGTCAGATTTTGCTGAGACATTCATATTAGTGAACATCTGGATCATGTCATAGTTTAGTCTTATTTTTGCCTAACAGCTTCTTTGTGGATTTGCCTCCCACAACACATATGGTTTATTTCTTGTGTTTATCCTTAGCTTGGCAGGGTTTAGAAGTGTCATGTCTCTTTTCATCTTTACTTTTTAAAGGGGATAATTTTGCATAAATTATTATCTTTCTAGGTGTGAATTATGATGGTGCTCTTTTTCGTGGGTTCTTTTGAGACTATGACTAAATGCCTGTTCTTGCATTTTCTTCATGTGAATTATATCTTATTACAAGATATATAATTTCTTCTCTGCTATATATTTTTTCAAGTCTGATTCTACTTTTGAAAGTTCTTCATCAGTGCTTTCAATTGCTTAGATTATACCCCAAGGTTTTTCATAGATGAAAGTACACTTAATGCAATGGAGTTTTTATCGAGCCTATAAAAAATAATCATTTTGACTTCTGCAAGATATCGTATAAAATAATGTTAGAGAACTATCTCCAATTTCATGCTTAAAAATACTAACATTAAAAATTGCATGTTAAAATACACAACTGATTTCTTAGTACAAAATAATTGATGAATTTACTTTTCAGAATAAATTCTTGGGGGTAATGATGGCAGGCAGTATACAAATATTAAGAATTAAAAATGGCATAGTTATAAACTAAGGTAGAAGTGTTGGTTTCTTACTTTAATGGGGTTTCATTTGAGAGGGTACAAAACCAAATACATAAATTCTTTATTTTTAATTAGAAATGTTTCATAATTTCTTTTTAAAAATTAAATAGGAAAAGGTAAGAAGTAGAAAAATGCCCAAGTGAATGACATGGCTAAGGAAAATATTGTTATTGTTAGAATTATTACTTTAGAATAGGAGGAGGGGGGAATTATAGGTATAAGAGACCAAGACAAGCTAAATGTCTAGAGAGTGTAGGCGTAGATACAATCAAGAGGATTTTCTTTGGAAAGAAAGAGGAACATCTTTTCCTTATTATCAGGACAGGAGTGAATAAAAGTGAGTCTAGATCAGTGTAATCAGTAAATGTTATGTCAATGTTCCTTATTACCTCAACTCTATGAATAAGTGCCTTAACATTTCTTTTACAGATGAAGAACTGAGAAGTCTATTTTATAGATGGGAACTGGGCCAAAGGAAGTAAAAAAAAAAAATGCCCAGGGATATCATCAAGAAAAAGGTAGAGCTGAGGGTCAAACCAGTTTTTCTAGCCTCCAAAACCCGTTTTTCAACTGCTCTGCTGCTTCCTAGTTCATCATTTCTCCAGTCTTACTGAGGGAGGTGTCCCCCTCTTCCTAAGTCAACTAAGGACACATTCTCCCCTTATCTTCTAAGACTCCTTGGCCTTCTTTATCCCCCTTTCCATACAGCATGGTACCTTATGTTATATTTACAATAACAAGTTATCTTTCTAGGAACACAGACGATCATAACCGTACTAGGTTTGACTTTTATTTGTATCACTTTTGGTTGGATAAATTGAGTGGTTAGTTATTTAACCACTCTGTATCCCAATTTTTATTAATAAAAATGGTCTGTGAGATGTTTAATGATTAAATTAATAAAAATAATTAGTAGGAAAATAGTATGTTGCACGTACTTCATGTTACTACTACCATTACTACGACCATTATGATTACTAAACCTCTTAGTATACCTCTCTTGTGACATAATATGTTAAATTTTGTGTTTCTCTTCAATAGGTTGTGAGTTTCTCAGAGATCAATTCTAACTCATGTTTAAATATTATACTGGGTACTTAAGATATGCTCAATGCATGTAACATTAATGGTCTGAGGCCTGGATACCAACCTCATTGAAACTTATCGCTACCCTCTCTGAATTTGCCTTGGCTGATGCCTTTTATCTCTTTTATTTTTGCAAGCCAATAAAATCTTCCTGATACAAGGTCCCAGCCATCCTGACTCTTGTCCATCTTGCTCCATCCCTGTCATAGTTCCATATTCAGGATGAATGAAAAAATAAGCTTTGACAATAAAAAATAGAGAATTGGAAGATAAAGAATTTATGGGTAGGAAATTCAGGTTATTGATTTCCCAGAGGGAGAAAAATTAAAATATAATTAAGAAAGGAAATTATGGGCATTTCAAGGAACAGAAATCGTCACATTTTTAAGCAGATTAGAGAATACATGGTGTCATTTTATTAATATTAAACTGTACATGGCTTATATTAATGGTTTTATATATGATATATATCACAATGCTTCTTAGAGTTTGATATCTTCATTGTAGAACAGTTCAAAATAAAGATGAGTTTAACTTATTACCATTCTGGCTGATAACTGAGGGTAGATTGAAGAAATAGGTTAATTGACTACAGAATCAAGATGTTATATAGAACATTGGTCAGGATGCTGAATTTTAAAAGACAGTTTGCTAACTGGAAAAAAATAAGTGCTATAAACTGCAGAGGATGAAAAAGAATTATTGAAATTAGTATACAATTTTAGAAAGTATAAGAAAGGAATAATAAGAGAAAGGCTATGATTTTAAAAAAACTTAAATTTCTTTCTTTTTTGTTTCTTTTAAAGTTATGATTTCAATAAGAAGTTTCTGAAATGTCAAAAGGGGTCAACCAGGACGCTTTCTTCACTGGAGGCGATTCCTCCAGAGAACATAGGCTTTTAACAACATAGAAACATTTTCAGGATATTACTATGTTGGAGCAGTTTTGAAGGACACTTTCATTGAATATTACACACTTGAATACTGTATAGTATCGTAAGTGACACAATAATGCAGAAGGAAAAAAAGGAGACATCTACATGAAATTAACAATCCTAACCTATATTTAATACTAAATTTTGGATTTGGAGATAATCTTAGAAATAGTTCATATACCATAATAAATAGTAAGAACAAATTGCTTTTCTGAGGTGAAATTTTTTTTATTGGGAGTTGACCAGAAATTGGAGTATAATTCCAAAGTAAGTTATGGCTCTGGACTCCGCTTCCACTGGGCTAGAGCACTGACCAAGGACTTCTCTCCTAGAAGGTGGGGAGGAGGAACTTCACCAAAAAAAAAAAAGGACAGACTGGAGAACATAGATTTTTCAACAAAATATCTCATTATAATTTAGAACCTCTCAAACTTCCTGTTATATTACTTTAATTTACTGTTTTTAAATTAAATCACTCACTAAGTAAAATTATTTCAGAAGTTACATATACTGAGGTTGAGTATAAAAACATGGGAAGATTATAATTACTGCTGTTGAAGAATGAGAACCTATATAGGATTTTCTTCAGGCACATACTAATGTAAATTATCAACAACTGCTATATCCTATGAAGCAGCAATTCAATAAAAAATATTTTTAAAGTTGTTCTACCCAGGTACACAGTCTTAAGATTCTAAGAACTATTAATGTTTTCTTATGGACTGTTGTCCTTGATATGTTACACTTTTTGCAAGGATACATTTCTCACAAAAGTAGTGTTCAAATTATTATTAAAATTTACTTTCTAACACAATTATTTTAATTTATCAAAGAAGATTCTATATATGCATATATTATTACAAAGAATTTTATTTTTAATTTGGTCACCTAATCAAATTCTTTTGCTTATTTTGTATCATTCCATTCTTTTCTTTTTTCTTGCTAACATTTAAAATGTTTAAGAAAGAGATGCAAAGAAACCACTATTTTTCTTTGATTTTGCTTGTTAGAAAAAATAAATATACACACCGATTAACGTGTTTTATAACCTAATACTTGACCAATTTTTCATTGGTCCATTCATCTTCCATATTATGTTACAAAGTGCCCAAGTCAATAAATTATTTCCTTGATTGCACATTGTTTTAAATGATCTTAACTAAAATAATTCTTATTGCAGTGGCAATTTTTTAAAAATTGGAAAGTTTATTTTTACTAGGTGATATAACATGGTAATAAAAAGGTTCTGTTCTAATCAGATCAAATGACAAGATTGTAATTTGGATTTTAAACTTACTCAGTGTTAAATCTAAGATAAGCCATATATTGATTTTTCTCATATGAAGTTGGGGTAATATAATTGTCCTGGACCTGGGAATAATGCTCAGTGGTATAGCACTTTGTTGACTTTATTTAATGTTGTAATATTAAATTATAATATAATGCTATATATTATAGTTTCTGCTGTAAGCTTTGAAATGTACTGTCAATCAAATAATTTTGTAAAAAAATCTATGTGTTTTCTTTCAAATTAATAGCTATTTCCCAATATTGAGTAAGAGCTACCTGATGTGACATAATTTTAATAGTGTCTAATGACAAGAAGGAGCTTATAAAGAGACGAATATGGGAACCAGTGCAAATTATATTGTAGTCCTCACTGACGGGAAGCAGGTATGCTACTTTTTCAAAGATAGGGATTGTGTAATCTAGGGCATTTGTTGTTTGTTTTGTAAATTCTGGAAGAGTAGGAAGTTAAGGGTGAAAACTTAATAGTGATATATTTCTAAAGTTAATAAATAGACAATTGTTTTGATCAAAATATAATAATCCTAGGATAAGTATGTGCTTATGCTTTTGAATGACTATAGTTCATATTTATGAAAATTCAATATACTCATTGACAGTACAGTTCTCCATGTAAGGACTGAGCTTTTTCTGATGCTATATAACATTAAGTAATAAGTTAACCCACTTCCCAAACCAAATAGAATATAAGCAATATCAACCAACATGCTATTAGGGTCAAAAATAATGCAAAAAAGAAAATGAGGAATGAAACTGGTAGATGGTAATGATGCAAATGTGATACATAGATACACCATGATTAGTCAGTATCTAAACTCAAGTGGAATTTATTGAAAGGCATATAGACTTAAACTAATTTGTTCATATTTACCAGCAATTTACAAACACTGCATGAATAAAATGAAAGTACCTGAGGCCTCACAAAACTGTCACTCATTTTTGAAATGCAAGAATGCAAAACCCCTGAAATTTTAAGTGAATTAAAAAAATACCTAAAGTGGAAAAGCTGTTTGATTTTAGACACAAACTTTGTCTAAAAAAGCTTAAATCTCGCTGGATTTAGCTATCAACAAAACAAACAAAGCATTACGAACTGGGCTACACAAATGACATGGATTTAAAAATGTATTTACTTGAGGTCTAATGCTCCAGTGAGATTTACAAAGAGAAGGTGGAAATTGAGACTTCAAAATTATCCAAGTTATGATGACTTGAGCACATTTGTGAGAACTTTTGCTTAGGCACTATATAAATAAACATTGTATCTACAAGTATGTTGTTTAGATTAAAAGAAATAAAATGCATTCTTTTGTTATATGAGGAAAAACTTGACAGTTTAATGTGATGGTGGTGTGGAGTTGACAGATTCAAGATGAAGCTAGGTCTTGTATCATTTTACTTTTTCTTTTTTTCTAGTTTAAACAAAAATAGGAGACTTTGCCTGTCAACTGTATGTGCTAATCTCACCTGCAGCATTGCTTAGTCAAGAATTACTCCATCTAGGTTATACCTTGAGTAAATACAGACTTTGTATTTAGTACTACTTTGGGGGAAGCCACCTTGCTAATTAGCAAGGTAGTGTTGGAACCCAGGGCAGAGTACTGCGGCTTTAATACATGATTTGTGAGGTAATCCTGTAGGTAGGTGAAATATAACAAAAACATCCATCTGAACAGGATTAAAGCACAGAGGAGTCAGCAGATGAAAGTACTATCTCCCAGCCATTCATCTCTGGAATTTCAAACTCCAGTTGAAGCATGCTGGGTTGGAGCCAGTCATGGTGGCTCACACTTGTAATCCCAGGACTTGGGAGGCTGAGACAGGAGGATCACAGGTTTGCGGCCAGCCTCAGCTACTTAGCAAGGCCCTCTGCAACTTAGTAAGACCCTGTTTCAAAATAAAAACCATAAAATAATAGGGCTGGGGGTGTAGCTCAGAGTAGAACACTCCTAGGTTCAATCCCTAGTAACACACACACACACACACACACACACACACACACACTTCCACACACTTGGAAGATGGCTGAAGGAACATTGCGCAGTAGTAAAGCTCCAGCTAAGTAAAGATAAACTAGGTCAATATTGGGAGGGAAGACAAGGAGTGTGTGGGGAGGAGGTGGCGTGTATGATATGGTACCTGTGCCTGGGATGTGGGCTATAAATAGAGGGAAAGAAATCAAAATCCAGTAAGAAACAAATGCACCATTTTGACTCATAGTAGTGACACATTGTATCTTTCTTTATGAATCCTGTGCTCTATTTATTTGGAATACTTGTTTCCAGAAAAAAAAAAAGCACTTTTCACATCTCTCCTCCTTTCTCCTTATTTCCTCTACCCAACCTGTCCTTCTTTTTCTTTCTCCATCTAGGTAAATCTGACTGATGTTTCAATTCACAGCTTAAATGTCCCTTTTTCTTGAAAGCACCCCATGATCGCTCTTCATACACGAATTCCTCCCACCTCTTCGAACTCCCAGCATATTCACTGTGAACTCCAGTTTGGCACTTAAGACTTCATAATGTGATTTTTTTTCAACAATGATTCACTGAGTTCCTTTTTTGCACTCTGCATCATGCTAGGCACTGGGGGCAGAAATGAATTCCATACAAACCCTGCCCTCAAGGAGCCAGGAATGTAAACAGATGACACCACTGTGATAAAAAGTATACACAAAGTATACACAAGGCACAGCGACAGCACAGAGAAGGAGGTTAGCATAATCTAGGAATAGGGAGATCAGAAAAGACCCGCCAGATATGATGATGTAATTCATGTTACTATTTGTGTCCGTTATTTCATTGTGGGCTCTGAAAAGTCAGGGGTCATGTCTCACTCATCTTAGCATCTTCATTACCTAAGGGCACAAAGTACATACACAATACTCAAGATCTATCAGTGAAACTTTTGCACAGGTAGGAATCTGAGAAGTCCAATTTCTTTTTTATTTATATTCACATCTCTCTTTTCTTTTCTTTCTTTCTTTTTTTAATTTTTTGGTCTGACTTGATTCTATTTGGTATCTTTGCCTCTTCCTGGACATTTGAAATGAATAACTAAGATTGTTTCTTTGGTTAGGTTGATTGTGAAAATTACCTTACTCTAAGAAGCCCCATTTTTGTGGCCTTATTCTCTCTTTCATTTCTGGATCCTCTTAATCTATTAACTTAAAAATGTATCTTTCTTTAATTAACTAGTACATGAAAATTGTTAGCAATCAGACAAACTAATAGGATATCACAGACTTTTTGAAAAATAATGTTTTCTTTTTTATGGAAACATGTAATTTGCAAACATTAACATTGACTTCAAATACTTATTCCAGACAAAACTAAAATAAAAAACATGGATGTCTTCAGCATTAGATCAGTTTATATCTAACATGTTATTACACAAAAAGGTAATGTGGAATCCTATTTATTAGTGTGTCTTTGAAGCCATGAAACCTGATAGATTTCCATTAAATTGAAATTGCATTTAAAATTATTTCAGAAGACAAAGATTTCAAAATGCTATACTAATGATTCCATGTTAATAAAATGCTTTCTTATGACCTTCCGGGTAGACAATATAGATAACAGTCATCTGGAATCTTGATAGATCTGGAATGAAATCAGACTGAGTATGATAATGACATATTATAGAGTTTCAGCCCCATATTTTCTTTTTAGGTATGACATAAAAAGAACAATATTTAATTTAAAGGGCATAAAAGTTAACATCATCACCAGAAATATAGAACCCAGCTTACAGATGACAATGGAGAAATCTGTGAGCTAATTATGTGCAACCTGATTCTGGTTATCAAAATTCCCTAAGCTTATGTTCCTTAACACCATATGTTACAGGGAACAGTAAAGACATCTGAATTCAAATATTTTGAAGAAATGTGTATTTAGCAACTGAATACATGCTAAAAGGAATAATTTACAGCAGCAGTTTCATTACATTTTCTCTCCAGTTTTCTAGTTCCCATCTGAAATGCAATGATAAATACAGATATGGAACATATTTACTATCTGGCAAAAAGCATGCTTATTGAATGGGCACACACCTTCTGCCCTTAAATAGTACATAAACCATCTTGTCACCTGTGTGGGAAAAGCTTGTATTTTAGGATGATGTTCGACACATTGAAATGGAGTCTCTATAGAAAGTGGTATTTTACACTGTTCTTCCTTTTTTCAAAATTATTTACATCTCTTTTGCCTAGTGTGTAGGTAGCAAAAATATTAAACACATACCATTAAGAATCACTAAATAATACATGAAAAGAAGCAATAAGTGTGCATTTACATGCATTTACATTTTACACTTTATTTCAACGGGGCCATGATTTCTCTGATGTGATGCATCTTTCTCGTACTCGAAGATTGTTTTATAATTAAGGTTACATGAGTCTCTTAACCGAGTTTCATCACTGATGACACATGCATATGCCAAAGTCTATTTAAACTGAATTATTAAATGGGACGTTAATTCTTTTACGTGCAAACTGCCCCCTCTCAATACACATTGGTAGAAAATTATGACTGCAATTAGAGTTAAATATCTGCAAGTTTTATCTATAGTTATCTTCAAAAACTTAGACCTGATGGTTTATAAAGGCATGCCAGTAAATTTGCTTGTTTTTGATACTTGTAATTGGAGTCTAGACTTTTTTCTATTGATATTTCATAATGCTAAACAAAATGCATTCTGATTTTGGAAGGCATCCATGAAGTTACCATACAATCTCTAGCCCTTCAAATCCTTTATTTGTAAACACTACAAAGAAATAAGATACTTCCGTTGTTGGAAATAAATATGTTTCAGCTGCAAATTCAGAATGAAATGCTACATCGAATTTTAGTACAGTTAAGATACTCTTCAAAAATTTTAAAAACTGCCAATTTTTGGAGCACTCTTTGTACTTTGATTTATATTTCACACACTGTTTTCTGTGCTGGAGTGTGCTCTTCAAATAATTTAACAGCTGAGATTCCACTTGAGGATGCACTCCCGAAACCAACACCACATTCATCAACGGAGCCTAAAATTGGATGTAGATTGCTTTTAGGCTTTTATTTGAAACAAATGTCAACAAATTGTTTATTCAAATAATCATTATAACTGAAACATGAACTTCCATCTGTGAAATACTTCAGCTGATAGGGAGTAACAATTCACTGCAGTCTGAGGTGAGAAATTAATGCTGACTTAATTAGAATCCCAAAACAACTGGAGCTAAAACTTCAATGTCATCTAATTAATTAGCAATAAGATGTTTTCTTTGCATTTTTCTGCATGATGAAGGACCTAGGGAGAGATTCCTGAAAGTTCAGTGCTAAAGAACTGTATTATAGTGCTCAAAGTCTTAGACATCCTGAAGTCAATGAATCTCAATGAATCATATCAGGACAACGAAATAGGAAAATCCTTAATTAAAAATCTTTTACCTTATTTTGTAAGTTGTTGCAGAAAACAAAAAGTTTTACATTTTTAAAGTGTGGATTTTGTCCTGGAAAATAGCTTATATAACTCTCAATGACGTTAAAAGAATCATGGATTCTTATATAGATAATTGTATTAAATAAGGTGGGATAAGAGGCAGCTGATTTATATGTAAATAGTTGGAAAATTTACCTTTAGATTCTGTTCTGATTATTATTGATCTCTTTCTCTCTCACTTTTCAAAGATCATTAGGTTTAAAATATTGTGCCAGGATTCAAACACAGGGTTAAGGGACATTTTCTTTTAATACTCTATTAAGGCAATGCTTATTATTTTCATGGGATATACAGTTCATTTTCTCTTCATTGACTCTTTAGATATGATAAAATGCATTCAACAAATCAATTTGTTTTTTCCCTTTTTTGCTGGTTAAATTCTCTGTTTTTATTAGAACATTATGCAAGTTGGAATTAACTTAGATAATACTTAAAGAAGGGGAGTTGTCAACAGCTTCCATTTGTTGATTTCCTCACAGAAATCAGGCATAATTTATATCCTGTTTTGGGGAATTAGTGGTTTGTGATGCATATATGTTTCTAGAGCAATATCAGCTATCCTCCTACAGAACTAAACAAAATGTCAAAAAAAAAGCAGCACACAATTGGAATTTTTAAAACAAACTATATAGCATGATAATTGTAAGACAAAAACCTACTCTAGCTTAAAAACAGCTAATTTTTTACCGCATATTTGTCATGGTACATTTAAATTATAGTTTTAATAAAATACATCTTTAGATCAAAGCTGAAAGAAGACATCAGTAGTAGATCAGTGTATTCCATTTTTCCTCTGGATGATGGATGGTTTATGATTTCTATATTTCCACAGACCATTTCATTCAGTATCATTTTCCTTATTTTACTCCTCCAGTACATACAAACTCGAGTGCTGGTAGACAAGAAGTATCCTTGAATCCAACCATGTTTTGGAATATTCATCAGCTTAGTAAATCCATGCAGTTTATTTTAACCTTTTAGTTCAATAAAATGGCTTTGCTGATGCTGTTTTTCTCCTTTAGATGGCAATATGGCAAACGACATTTTTATTTTCAGGCAAAGAAGAGAGCAAAACTGTACAATGAAATCTCATAGGAAACACGAAGTCTGCTAGAGTGAACATCTGTGCTCACCTGTGATCTCTATTAGGTGTTGATATTGTGAAGAAAGCCTATTAGGGAAGTTTCTCATGGACTTAATTTATAATTGGTGGAACTCAGTTGAATTTCCCACCATTGTAAACATCCACATAATGCCATGAAAAAAGTTCATGTATATTGCATTTTTTTCCAGTTATTGTCTAGGCAAGTTTCTACTTGTTTGAGGTTTCTAGAGGTAATGCAGCTCAGACACTCCTGGGTGCCCTCTCAAATTCGTGGGTCCTCCTGTTTCTACCTTTCTTGTTTTCCTGTAAGTGCTTCCATTTGTTGCTGTTCCCTTGAGTATGCCCTGGCCTTTGCCGACGTTGTTTTCGGTCCCTTTTCCAAACTTGTTCACAGAATTCATCCATTGTGTTCAGGTTGGGGTGGTTGATAAGCTGCATGAAGTCTCTGTACCAGACCTTTTGGCTAGGTGTCATGGCGTGGGACATTTCTTTGGTCTTAGAGCCATCTCCATCATCATCTTTATGAAGAAGTTCTTCCAAATGTTCTGTGTCAATGACTTCCAGGGTGACTTTAAGAAGAGTTTGCATGAATCCATGTTCCACGGCATGGCATAGGTAATTTCCAGAATCCTTCCGCTGTAGACTACGCAGCAGAAGTCCTTGTTCGGTCCTGATGATATGATCATCCACCCTGATCTATCAAGAAGAAAAAGGTATAATAGAATACCTATATTTAATAGATGTATAAGATCTAAAACTCAGTTCTTGTAAATGTTTAGATTATTTGTTGAGACATATTTCATTAGTTAACAAAATTTCTAATTCATGAAGAAAATCAGGATTTTCCCATTAGGGAAATAAGTTACAGTATCTTTCAATTGTTTTTAAGATGCATTGGAAAATATCTGTGTACCAGTGTTTTAGTAGAATTTCTTATTATAACAATTTAAAATAATGAAAAAAACTGGAGGAAAGAACTGAGTTGCATTTTATTTTATAAATTTGGAAGTAAGTATATATAAATGACACAAACTTATTAAATACTGAAATTGGAACAAAAGAACTATGGTGCTAGGAAATGACAGGGGATTAGAATAAACTTACAAGATGTGAAACGATGAAATAAAAACCAGCAGTTGGGCAAAGCAGAAGAAATAAATATGAGATTTCAAGTTTAGTAGTTATTTGATTTTTTAGATCTTGGATATGACATAAATACGATGATAAGTTGTGAGACATAATCTAATCTCACTTTTATTTTGAGCACAATTTACAATAGAGATCTTGGAAAGCCTAACCTCGCAATGTGTAAAATTCTGTTGACATTTGCACAGTGTCTTTCTATAGTTCAAAGTTTGCGTAAAATGTGAAAAAAGAAAGTGGGAGTATCCTTACCTTTATGTATTTTTTTATTTTTGTAAAATTATTTGCACACAATACATCTTACAAATAAACTAAATAGTCTTATTCCCCTTGTAGAAAGCTTTAAGGACTCAGAGTATTCTCTGAGATTTGTGATATACTTTTTTTCACTTTTGTAGAGGAAAAAATGGATCTATTGAGGAAAATTTGCCTGATGCTACCATGGTTATTTATGTCAGAGTTGGTACAGGGACCTCATATTTTTTAACATAAATCTATTATTCCCTTCTCCCAACTTCTCCCCATTTGAAGAGGAAGTTATGGAGCAAGGAAAACATGTTTGGATAGCATGATTAGTTGATCAAGCATTAAAATCAGTAGGAAGATTTAATTTTTGGTGCATAAATATAAATTAAATAATTATTTCATAGAGGACCACAATAGTAAATATGGAGACTTTTTAACATATACCCTAAACTGTTTCTGAGCCAGAAATGCTTACTGTGTCACAGTTGTTTCTTCACCTTCTAGCACAAAGCCTGTGGTATAATCAACCTACAATGAATATTTGTGTAATGAATGAGCTATTAATCAACTAAGAAAAGTGTTTTGGGTACTTTCTCTCTCAAGTAAATGATGCTAGGGTCACTTAACACATGTTAGATAAAAACAACCCAGTTAATTGTATTCCTGTAGCTTGGTGTGGTGGCACTGGCCTATAATCCCAGTATTTGGGAGGCTGAAACAAGAGGATTACCAGTTCAAGACCAGCCTCAGCAATTTAGAGAGACTCTCAGCAACCTAGTAAGACCCTATTTCAAAGCAAAATTTCAAAAGGACTGGAGTTGTAGCTTGGAGGTAGAATGCCCTGGGTTCAATCCCCAGTAACCCCCCCACACAAATGTATTCCTGTACCTCTTCTTTTCGCTCCTCATTTCGCCTTTGGAATTGCCAGTAGACCAGTGCTCGCTGTGACTTCGGACTGCATTCCAGGAATGTGCTACTGTTTTCTACTCCATAGATGATTCTTTCTTCAAGGCTGTGGCCATGGTGATTATCTAGACAGTGACGAGAAAATGAAATGAGAAAATGTTAGAGAAGTTATTTCGACTTTCCAAGATATTTATTTGGAAATTCAGGAGATAAACTGTTGCCAAGTTGGAAGTTGTTTTCAAATTGATTCAAGATGGCAGAAATGTCAAGGATGTTAGGTTTCAGAACCCAAATGCCTACCTAAATAGAGTAATCATTTTCTTCTGGGTTGCATAAAGCAAATATTCAGAGATTTGTCTACCAGCAAGTAACATTACATTAACAGATTCAGTCATGTGGGTAGCATAATTACACATTTTTATATGCCATGAATAATACTCTAGAAGAAATTATTTTTGCTGCAAATCTCTATGCTCTGACTTAGGGAGCCAGTTTGTATTGTACTATTCTCTAGCAGGTAAGTTATTGGACTGTGCTTTTGGAAAGAAGGACCTCTTTCCGAACCATTATTTTGCCTCTTTGTTTTTATTTTCATCTGTAAAATCAAATTCACCAACCAATATTTACCTAGCATTTTACAAAAGGTAGAGTTCAGGAAGTTTATATTCCCCACCAATAACCTTTAAATAATCCATAAGTATGTCCAGAAAATCAATTGGTGTGAAATGTTTGAGATGGCTCAGAGGAAAGATGCATAATTATAATGCAATGTGGTTTCAATTGTCCTCATTTTAAAATGACACATCTTTTATTATTTTCAAGAATTAGGCTTTGGAATATGGCAAGAGTATATAATAAAATGCAGCAATATGAAAACCTGTTTCCTGATTAAGTTTCTATTATTTTACCCTTTATGTAACCTCTTTCAATGTGGTAACTGAAACATAGCTCAGATCAAAAGTACAACACAGAGAATCTAGGTAAAACTCATTTAGAGAACAAAACTCCATATTATCTTGTGTAATCCTGTTTCCATTATGACATCCTGTACAATCTGGAACTCATTAAATTCATTTAGAAAATAATAAATATATTTTCACATGCACAGAAAGTTGACAATGTAGACAGATGAAAAATTTTTGCACTCTACTTCAAACTCAGCTAGGTTTTTAATTGAAAAAATCCCCCCCACACACTTTTCTGGCATTATTTTGACAGTTTTACTCTTGTCATAATCAACTGAGTACTTTTGTCTATCATAACTGATATGACTTTCTTTCTCTAGGTTTCAAGCTCTCGGAAACCCTGCTTCTCTCTAGGCCCTGTGCATGCATGCCCGTGCCCCTCAGCTCCTACCCTCACCCTGCTACAGTGGACCTTTGGCCTCCGTTTGTTATCTCTAGGGAAGTCAACCCCAGTGCCTGTTTCTCAACTGCCTTGGGTGTGAAGCAAAACTCTTCCCATGTTGGGAAGTATCTGCCCCTTCTAATTGAAAAGATCAATCCCCTGGAAATAGGAAAGAAAAAGAAATGATTGAAATATAAAGAAACAACAATATTTGCCTGACTCTATGTCACACTTTTTTTCATACTACAGATGTGTGTTAAGTTCTACAATGAATATGGCAGAATATGGCAGAATCTAAATGAATTTTTTCCCTCTGAAATTGTGAATGCATCTTGAATTCAGTAAATATGATATATGTTACCATGCTAGTTTACAAGACCTCTGTTCCCTGGAGAGAGGTGAATTGAATTGCCATGTCCAACAGGGGATACCTAGTGTGGTTTGGGAACTACCATGAATAATTTGAATGCCTCCTCACAGAAGGCAACACTCCTTACATTGAATACAATTTTTTTCTGTTAATTTTTCTGCAGTATAAATTTGTTTGACTGAGAAATCCTTTTAATCTTAAGAAGATACTTTTCATTCA
This sequence comes from Glis glis, assembly GCA_004027185.1. Classification (NCBI taxonomy): domain Eukaryota; kingdom Metazoa; phylum Chordata; class Mammalia; order Rodentia; family Gliridae; genus Glis; species Glis glis. Next base: position 18,423 of record PVJS01036037.1, read on the forward strand.
GTCTGTATGAATGAATCATAACATACTTGGCACCATGATGACATAGAACAATCCATTAGATTAAGAAACAAATAAGTAATAAACCACTATCATCTAGATTAGCAGCGATGTCCCCTGTGCCTTTTCTCGTATAGAAATTTGTGATAGTAACTGATTTGATTCTTGCCTGACCTAAGTTATTATCAAAATCTATAGAAGTCTAAAGTATAAGTAAATTATTGCCCTCAAACACAGAACTGTGCTTAAATCCCTCACTATATTAGTTGACACATAGCTAAGAAGAGCAATGTGACTTTCACAACAGAAATGTGCCTCACTACAAATGGGTATATTATCTTAAAAATCACTGTTTGAATTGCCTGTTTTCTAATTAACCTAAACATCCTAGTTTGCTATTCTTTCTGATAGCCTCGGGAATCCTGTCCAGTTGTTATTTTCTTTTCAAGACCTCTGCTGGTAGCAGCAAACCATTCCCAATGGACCAGAAAGAAAATAGTAAATCATGTTAATAACAAATGTTTCATTTTTTTTGCGATACCGGGGATTGAACCCCGGGGGCGCTCTACCTCCCAGCTACACCCCCGGCCCTATTTTTTATACTTTATTTTGAAACCGGGTCTCATGAAGTTGCGGACGCCTCACTAAGTAGCTGAGGCTGGCCGCGAACTCAGATCCTCAGGTCTCCACCTCCCAAGTACTGGGATTACAAGCATGCACCACCACTCCTGGACAAATGTTTCATTTAAAAAATTCCATCTTATGTGTTACTTCTCTATAGTTGAAGCTGATAGAAGATGATATAACAATTTATACCAAGTTGTTTTTAGTTTAATACAGAAATATTTCATGACCTTCAAGAAACATGTTTAGGTTCTTTTGCACCTGAACAAAATAACCACAACTGGTTAATTTGGTTCATTGGCTTGGTGCCTTCAGTTAGTTTGCTTTGATAACTACTCTTGCCAAAACTTTAACGTCTCATTCTTTCTTAAGTCAACCCTTTCTTTCTCCTTTTCCTCCAAATGAAAAGAGAAATATATTCTAGCTAGTACTGGGGAAGATAAATATCCTGTCATAATAACTATCAATCATAGTCAGCACACAGAGGTTCTATTGCATTTCTTTGGTTATATTCTTCTATTTTATATTTTGTTAAATTCTACAGCTATCACCCAAAATTACAAAAAGTGAATTTTCATTGCATACAGTGGCTTCTGTTAATTTCTCTGTAGTAGAATATTTCTACCATCAGCAACTTCTAGTTTAAGTGAGACCAGAACTTTCATTTAAGGTGGCCTCAGCCAAATATCCATGAATTTGTGTAACTCAGATGTAATCACCAATAAATTGTAATCTATTAATTTCCTCTTATTTGATACCTTATAAACAGATACATAATAAATATTTTAAAATAATGATTATAAGGCACTCAAAATTATCCATTCCCTTTCCTAACTTTTCCACTCCAATCACTTACATAAACTTTGTAGTACATAGGAAATATTAAAGATCCAGTAACGATGCGTAATGATGTGTTTCTCTCTCTCTCTCTCTCTTTCTCTCTCTGTCTCCAGAAAAAAAAATTTATAACAGAGAACAATATTTTAATTCCTACCTTCCCTCCTTATTAGAGTCTTCACTTTTTCTTTGGATGTCATACTATCAATTTGAGTGTTTATTAGGGAAACAGCTCTACATTATAAATGGAACATAACATAGCTGTATTCTAAGTAATTTTCAGAGAAAATATTTAATTTATATTCACCCAATATGAATCAAAAGCCCAACTTAGTAAATAGTGTTGATTAAAGGTTTCCTGAAGGATATGAAATCTTACATAGTCAGGGAAAGTGCAAGCTAATATCTCTCTCTGGGTTAAACCCATTGATCTAAGAGCAGTTGTCATGGGGCACATTGTGCTAATGGATAATTGAATTCATTAAGATCTGTTTGGTGATGTCCCCCTGGCGTATGTGGAAGGGGCCCATAAGCACTACTCCACGGTGTTACTGTGTTTATGTCACACTATTACTGATACATGTTCATTACATTGTAGTGTGTTCTCTATGTTCACCTGGGGCAAGTTTTTCTGGTCTAGTTTTCAAAAAAATTACAGACCAATATCATTAATGAACATAGACGCAAAAATTCTAAATAAAATACTAGCCACGCGCATTCAAAACCATATTGAGAAAATCGTACACCATGACCAAGTTGGTTTCATCCCTGGAAAGCAAGGCTGGTTCAA
>PVJS01036038.1:0-20671 GCA_004027185.1 Glis glis
CTCCTATACTGGGGATTGAATGCAGGAGCATTCTACCCCTGAGCTACACCCTCAGGGCCTTTATTTTTTTACTTTGAAATGGGGTCTCACCAAGTTGCTGAGGGCCTCGCTAAGTAGCTGAGGCTGGCCTTAAACCTGCTATCCTCCCGTCTCAGCCTCCCAAGTACTGAGATTACAGGCGTGCACCACCACACCTGGCTTCCACTGTATTTCTAACAGCCACTCCCCAATTCTCATGGAAATGCACATACTCTGTAGGCATAAGGGGTTGTCCATAATTTCCCAGGCATGCCTGGAGGTTTCCTGTATCTTTCTCATACTGTTCTGAGATCAGACGAGATCGGGCACGTTCAGGGTGGTATGGCCATAGACTCTCATACTGTTCTAACCCCTATAGAATTAATATTCTCATTTGAGGATGAAAAATCATGATATTGAACCCACTGCAAATTTTACTTGTGGTGCAGTCTACAATGGTAGCCACTGTTCACTTCTGTACCCTTCCATCCCAGTGGATACAAGCCCCATTAGGCTTCTGGCCGCTCTGCTGACTTTGTGGGGGGGCTTGTTTGTTTGTTTTTGGTACTGGGGGTTGAGCCCAGGGACATTCTACCTTCAAGCTACACCCCTGTCATGGGGAAACAGCTAATTCTGAGGGGTCCTTGGCTTCCATGATGAATAAGAATTTCAACACATGCCATCAGAAAAAGGCGAAGGTTTTAATTAACTTAAAAAGGTGGGGATACAGGTTGGGGGTTAAATAAGAAAGGCGGGGATACAGGTTGGGGGTCATCTAAGAAAGGGAGAGCGAGTCTCCCTGCGCACGTCCATCCATCCAGGTGAGCAAGAGAGCGTCCACGTGCTTTTGTAGTTCTTTTATAGGAGGGGGTAGGTAGGGTCGCACAGGAGAGGGCAGGACTTCCTCTTAGTCCTGTTTCCCTGGCAACAGATAGGCAGTGGGGGTCTGGCCTTTTGTCCTCCTCACCCACCCTACTTACATTAAGCATCTCAGGTGTGGAGAGGAGCCATTGTGATTAAGGGTGTGGATTCACTAAGGCTTCTGCCTGACTGAACGCACCCTATAGGGTGGAGTTAGATTATGAACTTTCAAAATTTTAAATCTCTATTTTCCCAATGTCTCCTTTCTGCTTAATATTTCTATCTTTTCTATTCTACCTCATCACCCCCAGCCCTTTTTATTTTTATTTTGAAACAAGGTCTTGCTAAGATGCTGAGGGTCTCGCTAAGTTGCTGAGGACCCTCCCAAGTTGTCTCAGCCTCCCAAGTACTGAGATTACAGGCATGCACTGGCATGCCTGGCTTTGACTTTGGATAATGGAGTGCAAGAAGCTCTTTCAGTTTCTTGTGGGTCTTCACCTGCTTTAGCTATATTGATTGTACTTCTATGAAAAGATACATCCACTCTTTTATTGAATTAACATAAGCATCTATTAACCCTGTCTTAGGCATAGTGCTGAATTCAAAGACTAAGATAGAGGCCCTGCTCTTTGCCATCTTTGATATACCTAGTAGACAGTAGCAATTGCCAAAGAAATATAATAAACTCAGGGAATTTCACAGGTAAATCACTTCTGGATTGAAGCAGTGCGGATAAGTTATCGCCTAACTCCCTCCACTTAATGCAAACTCTGGAAGGACAAGGATCTTCAATTGTTGTTCAATTCTGCATTTTCAACACACAGAGCAGTGCCTGGCATTTAGTATATTTGTTGTATCAATGCATATTTGTTGAATGCATGGGTGAGTGGATGCCTGGGTTTGTAGCTGTGGACTTCTTGAAGGCTGGGCTGGTGTCTATTTGCATTTTTATAGATTTGCATTGTGTTCGGCATCTCTTGGGCACGCAATAAATGCTGGATGAATGTTGAATAAGAGAGTCCAGAGCCGGGGTTTGTTTTCTTCTTACCCTTTTCCTTGGCGTCAGCATGTATTAGCCTTCCTAAAGGAAATGTTCATGCCAAACTGACAGTGATTTTAAAGGTATGACTCTATAAGAAACCAAGAAAACAATTCAAGATAATAGAAGGTGAGACAAAATAAAAAGGTCAGGAAAATAACATTTTTAATGTAATTAACTACTGTGTGTCTGAAAGCACTGACTTACCTTTACCTCGTCGTCAGTGGAAATGGAAAATCTGACCACAGGTGGTGACCATGTTAAACCATCTCATTAGCAACACTCATTTGATGTTGTCCAAGAACCAGATATTGCTATTTAGAGGCCAAAGCTTAAAGTTATTAAAACATATTTATCCAGTTCAGAATTAAATAAAAAAAAGCCGAAGGCCCAGAGAAGATTTCAGCCATCGTTCTCCCCCCACCCCAGTGATCTGAACTTAACTAACTGAAATTATATTCTAAGTATCAGATACTTAAAGGCTGGGAAGTGGCAGCTATCTTTGTAAATCCAAAAGGCTTGAGGTTTGTTTTGGTGAGAAGCTCATCCATTAAGAAACCCACTGGAGCCGGGCATGGTGGTGCACACCTGTAATCCCAGTACTTGGGAGACTGAGACCAGAGGATCGCAGGTTCAAGGTCAGTCTCTGCAATTTAGCAAGACTCTGTTTCAAAATAAAAATAAAATAGGGCTGGGATGCTAGGTCAGAGGTAGAATACCCCTGGGTTCAATCCCCAGTACCAAAATAAAAACAAAGCAAAACAAAACCAACCAACCAAACAAACAAAAACCACTGGATGCAGATTTAATTTCTGGGAAAAGAATCAAGGCCCTGCAGGGGCTTACCATGTAAGCAGGTGAAACAGATATGACGAAAGCAGGGGAGAAATAAAAGCAAAGAATCATGTGAACACAGATTGGTTTACAGCCTTTTGGAGGAACCTTTAGTTGCCCATTAAAATCTTAACTTCACTTCTGCACTTGGAATAATTGTCCCTGGGACTATGTTTCCCAGCTCTTTGCATTGGTGTGTGACCATGTGGCCATGAGACTTCATCCTGTCCAATGGAGTGTGGGCAGTGTGGATGGGGCCCCTTTCAGGTCTGGCCCATACATACCTGTCCTCCTTTCCTGTGGGCCAATGAAAAACAAAACGAACCAAAAAAGCACTGTAACGATCCAGTTTTGAGGCCCTGGTCAGTTCCTCTTTGGGAGCAGCTGATTAAGTCAACCCCCTTCCAACCACTTCCCTTTTGAGGCTCTCACTCGGGCTCACTCTACACAAGCCCTACTCACCCCACGGCCAGGCACCAGACAACCAGGGACAACCCCTGTGCCCCAGAGCCCTCCAGAATTATTCAAATTAGCCCATGAAACCTAGCTCATCCCACCTCACTGGCCATACATAAGTTGCTCCCCTACAGCTCGACCTTCTGCACCCTGTCCTCAGGTGCAATCCCCTGTGTGGTCCTGCCTGGTAGCCTTTTCTCTTTTGGAGCTATAAGTAACAAAGAATTCTGCCTTTCGGCTGTCTGTGTCATTGTGTCACCTTTAAGTCATAAAATGGGTGAAATGGCAAAAAACAGAGACTCTTGGGAACCATGTGTTCAAGACAACAAAGTTGCCTTCTGCCTGGGTTTCTAAATGGCTGTCGTATCCCAACTCCACTCACCCCAGTATCCCTATCACTGCTCCACAGTTATCACTCTATACTGTCCAATGAGAAAGAAATTCTTACCATGTTGGGGCCACTACTTGTTTTGGCTTATTTGTTATGGTAGTTTACCTAGCCTAATTATCACAGAGAAACAACCAACGCCACTGGTTGTTGATATAGTGTGGGTTAAGGAAGGAGAGAGAGAGAGAGAGAGAGAGAGAGAGAGAGAGAGAAAAGGAAAAAGAGAAAGAGAGGGCGCATCCTAGCCCCTATGAGGAGAAGAAGCTCTTGCAGAGAACTCAAGGTTGATCTTCAACAAGATGGCAAACTGGTATAGTATTTAACCTTTATTAGACAGCCCTCCCCTCCTTGTCCAAGGGAGACCCTTCAGTTAAAGGGTTATAAGACAGATATCTAGTCTCTCTATTTTCAAAAATATACTGTTGGCACATAGTATTCTCAAAGCTAACTCCATGTCAATAAGCTCTAGGTCCATTCCTACCTTTTCCCTTCTGTGCTTATTATTTTTTTCTTTCCCATCTTTTCGTATGCATTTCAAACCAACTTTTAATTACCTAAGCATTATATCATTGTTTCCTCACCCCTAAAATAACAAACTAAAATATAAACCATAGAAATAAAACGAAAGCATTCTTTGATCACCCCTCCCAAACAATTCCATGTGCTCTCACCAACCAGGATGTGCCCCCACTTCAGGGAACATTTTAGACCTTCTTCTTTAGTAGCCATATAATCCATAGAAAAATCTATGGTGTTGTTTCTCCATTCATCATATCTTTGTGTACCTTTTTTTTCCACAATTTGCTTCTCTCACTTAGTAGCAATCTTTTCAGAGCTAGTAACTACCCCGGAGGCTGAGATAGGAGGATCACTTGAGCCCAGGAGATGGAGGACAACCCTGACAACCCAAAAAAAGCAGTCTAAAAAGAATGTCTAGGAACAGCAATGTTTCACAGAGCTCTTTGTGTTTCTACATGAAAAGCCAATGCATTCCTCATGGCTACTTAGTGTTCCTCAGTACCACAATTCATTTAGTCAGTCCATTACACAGGCTGTTTTCAATTTTCTACTTTTACAAAAATATCTGCAGTGAACATGTTTGGAACTGCTCTTCTGAGCACTTCCTCTCTGCTGGGTACTCTTCAGATGCATTCTGGGCATGGTCCCACTTAACCCCATCAACAGTTGTGTGAAGTAAATACTGGCATTGTTTTATTTAGGGGATGAAGGGTTTCCTTCAGGGCAAGTAGCGACTAGCACAAGTGCAAATTCACCCAACTTCCTCTACAGAAATGGCCTGGTTTAAGAGTACCTGGGAGTTGTTTTAATCAGGTACAGCAAGACACACAGATGTAGAAATGACTCTCATGAAGGAAGAAGTCTGTTTATAGTCACAGACCCTAGATACAGTAGCCCAGGCACGCTATGTGGGGCCCGGGGGGGGGGAGTACTGTGGTTGGTCAGGAGGTAGATGCAGTAGGGGTGGGGTGAGGTGGGGAACACAGGCAAAAGCCTTTATTTTGGTTCCCATGGGAAGGACTGGGGAAGGCAGGGTAAATAGGTTTAAGGTTGGCTTTTTTGAACAATTTCAGCCAGCTTCAGGACACAGGGGCCGTCCCTCACTGTCTGGTTCCTGGCCTGGCCAGGAGAATAGAGGCCCTGAGTGTGGGGGCTCATAGAGGAGGTGGGTGCACGGGCCCTGGTTTGCTATCTCTAGGAATTGGCTAGCCCAGGAAGGGTGGTTCCTCCAGGATGGCAAGGCCCCAGATGTCAAAGCATCAGAATACGGAAATTAAAAGATGAGTAATACATAGCAATTTACACTCTTAACAACTTGGGGATTCCTTTTACCCCAAATCATGTCCAAACACTTGCTATTATCACACATCATCTATTTGTGGTCTGAGGGGAGAAAATAGTGTTTCTTATTTTCATGGGCATGTTCCAACTTATCAATGATGTTGAACACCTTTCATGCTCTGTGGGCCAAGAGTGAATAGTCTCTCCCTTGTTCCCCACCCCAATTTCTCCCCGGTCTCCCCAATTTTCATCCTTTGTCTTCAGACACAAACCAAACTGCATGCATGGCTTCCCAGTCCCTTCATGATACAGCCAAGGTGCTTCTCAGAAGGTGTCCCTCATTGCTTGCATGCTAAATTCTACCTGTGGTCTCTATACTCATCCTTCCCTCCGAGTCCTTGCACAGACATTTCCCTGTGCCTAGAAGCTCACTGCACCTCCTCTATTTATTCCCTTCACACACATTTCTATTCATGTGATTTGAAATCACCCCCAGGACCCCTTTCTGGAGTACCACCTCCTTTGTGCTTTCTCACTATGGCACTGTAATTGCAGGTTTATTTTTCCTCTCTCCTCACGGACTACAAACTTGCTGAAGACAAGCATTCTGTCTCTTCGCGTTTGTATCCTCCACACTTGCACAAACACTGAAATACACCAGGTACCCACTAAGTGCACTTGGCGTGGATGGCAGAACGGAGGGGAGTGGGACCGAATGAACCCATTTATCTGATCCCACCCTCAGCCCCTGAAGCTTGTCCCCTCACTATGTTGCCCCTCCAGGGCAGAGATGGTGGATCTTTGAAATTCTTTGAAAATTCTAGATCTGCACTCAACACTGTCCAGTGCAATGCTAGGCTCATGTTCTATCACGTTATGGGCTCACTAAATGGTTTGTGGTTCATTGTATGTTTTCCTGGCTGCTCAGAATTGAAACCCAGAAAGAAAAAGATCAACTGGCCCCAGTCTCTGGCTTTCAATGTCAGGGAGTGTGTACCACAAGGTTCACACATTGGAAACTTAATCCCCAATGCAACGGTGTTGGGAGGCAGGGCCTGATGGGAGGTATTAAGGTCATGAGGGGTTCACCCCCAAGAACGGAGTGATATTGTTATCACAGGAGTGGGTTAGTTATCAAGGGAGTGGGTTCCTCACAAAAGGATGAATTCTATCTCTTTCAGCCCTCTTGTTCATTCCTGTGCTCCCTCTCCCTTTCCTTCTCTCTCAAGCGTGTAAGCGTGCTGTGCTCCTGTCTTACCATGTGATGCCACCACATTATGATCCAGTCGAAGGTCCTCATCAGATGCAGCCCTTCAACCTTGGGCTTCCCAGCCTCCAGGACCATGAGCCAAGTAAACTACTGTTTATAAATTACCTATTCTGTGGTGTTCTGTTATAGTGCAGAAAATTGTCCCAAACAGGGAGGGTTTGATGAGTATTGTCTCCTTTCCTTAATATTAATTTAGTTCAGAAAAAAACCCCTGGATTATTCTACTGTGTTCCAAACTCTGTGCTCAGCCACAGGCAGACCAAGTAGATACGTACTATTCATGTCCCTGGAACTCCCACCATCCATTCAGAGACATGTGGTCGGATGCACTGCTCACCATAGCAGTCTGCACTACACGTGAGCCTGGAGGGATGAATGAAAAGGTGGGGGTGGGGGGAGGTGGTGTTAGGCTTGGACTTTGGGGAGGATTGTGAAGCCATTAAAGCTGGCACTCTGAGTCCTCAGGGGCAGGAGCTGAGAGGTGCTCAGGAGGGAGGAAGAAAGGGCCCCAGGGCACAGAGCGATGGCCAGTGGTTGACAGGATGCTGGAAATAAATCCTTTCAGCCACTTCTTGTTTAAGTCCCATCATGATGCTTCTCTGCTCAAGAACCTCCAATGGCTTCTCTTCTCACTCAGAGCAAGAGCCAGACCTCTGCCAAGGCCTGTGAGGTCCATGTAGCCAGAAATCTCTCCGACCTCAGCCCCCTGGCTCTCCCCATCGCTCGCTCACTCCACTCCAGCCCTCCAGACGTCCTCCCTGTTTCCCACCTTTGAGAGGCACGATCCTGCTTCAGGCACATATTTTCTTTTCCCTCTGTCTGGAGATACTTTTCCCTCTGAGCACAGCATGGCTCACTCCTTTGCCTCGGGTTTTTATCCACATACCACTTTCTCAGTGAGGGCGTCTCTGTCCACCTCATTAAAAAATCACAGCCTCTATCCTTCCTCAGAAGGTGAGAGAGATGGTAGCTTCCCTGTCCCCCAAATCCATTCTCTTCTGCCTTCTCACCCGGCTGCCCAAGAAAGACTACATTTCCCAGTTTCCTTTGCAATTCAGCCTGCCCATGTGACTAGGTTCTCACTAATGAACTCCTCTGTTAATTACTTCTGCCTTATCTGCCAGAAAGGAAATTGTCCCCCTTCCCCACCCCTTTAACCCCCTCAGGCTGAAAGCCAGGCAAGCCAATGATCCAGCTGCAAATACACAAATGCAGATAATATTTAGGGGATGGCAGAGTGATGTGATAGAGGAAACCTGGGTTCCTGAATGACTTTGTGGAGCAGAGATGTCCTACTACCCAGAATGGTAAGATATTTACAGGAGAAAGAAATCAACTTCTGTTTCAGCATACTTTTTTACTTTACTTTTTTAAAAAACTATTTCTTTTAGTGTATATTCGGAACACTCTGTTACAACGACTTAGCTACACTCTGAGCTACCTACTCCCTCTACCCTTCCTGATTTACTATTCTGCCTAGTACTCAATACCACCTACCATATGAAATTTTTTGGTTCTTTTATTCATCATCTGTCTTCTTAATTAGAATGTGAATTCTTGGAGGGCACAGATTTTTCAGTTTGTTAACTGTTGCATCCCCAGCACCAAGAACAGTGCCCAAATTCATAGTACATGCTCAGCTAATATACATGGGATAAAATATTGTTGGCTACCCGAAGTGAAATCTTAGCCTATGCCATGAAGAAAGAGTTTTAGTATGTTCTGGAAATCAACCCTAGTGCAAGGGTGTAGGGCAGGGAAATGATGGGAGCTGGGGAAGAAAAACATCTCTGGTAGAGAGGTTGGGGAGTCAGAGGAGCGGTGGGGTCTCTAAGCTCCCCAGAAAAAAAACCCTGAGGCGGTCCTGTGTTTTCGAGGAGGATCCTTTGACTCCTCTAAGAGAAAAGAGAGACAAAGCAAGCCTTCCCCAACATAGTAGGAAGTAAGCCATCTGGTCTCCTGCATTCCATCTACCCTCTCTCCCTTCCTCTTCTTGAGAAAAATGTAGAGCCGAATACATTGAGGATGACTTGTTTTGAATATTCCTTGAGGTAAAATGTAGTTATATAAATAGCTGTGGGACAGTAGAAAAGCTGTAAGCATGGAGGTGGACTGCCTTAGATTCACAACGGAGGACTTTGTTGGCTGGGCAGTTTTAGAAAATGGATCGATCTCCTTTGTCTTCGCCATCCTCACCTAAGGATAAGGTATACCACTGGCTCTTTATTTTTGTTGTGAGATGTTATGGGCTGAATTTTGTTCTTTTATTCCATATTTATATGTCAAAGCCCTAACCCCCAGTAGCTCAGAATGTGACTATATTTGGAGATAGGGCCTTAAAAATAGTAATTAGGTTAAAATGGGGCTGTTAGGGTGGTCTCTGATCTAATCTGACTGGTGTCCTTGTAAAAAGAGGAGATTAGAACACAGACGCCACAGAGAAATGATCATGTGAACACCCAGGGAGAAGATGATCATCTACGAGCCAAGGAGAGGCCTCAGAATGAGCCACCCTATTGATAGCTGATCTTGGACTTCCAGACTGTGAGAAAATAAATACCCGTTGTTTAAGCCACCTAATCTCTGGTATTTTGTTATGGCAGCTCTAAAAAAATACATGAGATAATGTAGAAAACTAACAAAATAATATACGTTATCTGCCCCCTTAGTGTTTGTCTTCATCAGATACATTAATAAAAGTAGATTATTTAAAATACAGAGAGTACCAGACCCTCACCCCCACCCTCCTCAAGCAAACACGGATCCCCTTTCTGAAACAAACTTTGTTGGAGGTTGGTGGGCATTGAAGAACTGGGTCACATCCAGAGAAAAGCCACAGGCTGGTGGGGAGTCAGGGGATTGTAACATTGAAGGAAATGGCGATGTTTAAACCAGGGGAGGGACAATTCACGGGAACATGAAGCCATCTCCCAGTGGATGAAATCTTGTCTTAAAGAAGAAGCTGTGTGGGCCCAGAGGGGACAGACAGAACCAGTGGGTAAAAGTCTCAGGGAGGTAAACTTCAGTTCCATTTAAGGAAGGCTTTTCTAAGACTGCTGTTGGCAAATCTATCAGGCTTCCTCAAGAAGTCTTGGATGAGGCTGGATGACAACTTTTTAGAGGGGACTCAAGCACAGAAACCATGTTTGCCCAGATGAAGTTGGGGGCTTCTTTCAATTCTGACATTACCTGTATAAATGAATTGTACTCTAGCTGACAAGGAGGATTTCAATAGTACTTAAGATATAGCTCTTTTGATTGTAAACACACACACACACACACACACACACACACACACACAGATGGTCAACAAATATTTTTGAGCCTTGTAGATTTGATAGCTATTTAAAGGAGGTAGAAAATTTACTGAGAAAACAACGTAATAAATAATCAGTAGAGGATAATCATAGGGCTCTGGAAACATGGAAAAATGTCCAACTGATTTTGGAGCCCCAAAGTACAGGCTTTATCAGCAATGCACTTGTGCTAGAGCTGAAAGCTTAAACTTATTCTGCGCAAAGCCACCTTCTCAATTTTACAAATCAGAAAAAGAAAATTCTGAGCTTGATTCATCTACCAAAAGCTAATCTATCCTGCAAGAATTTGTTAAAATTACTCTAAGAGTCGACACAGTAAAAGCTGCAATTTCCCAACTATTATCAGTATGTGAGATTTTGGGGAAGTCGATAGAAGCACGGGCTGATTTGGTGGCTGTACCAGAAACATGGTTTTCATAGCCACAAACTGCTACCGAATAATGGAGTGCCACTGGTTTTAAAGTGCTGCCTGCAGGGACCACCTCATTAGCTCACGCCCCTTAATCACAGCGGCTGGTAACTTGGACCCTCAGAGCCCAGCTCCCAGAAGGAGGCCTATCTTGCGGAGGGACAGAGGGAGGCCTGAGCTGGTGGGGAGTGAGAGCTGAGCCTGTAGCGCCTGAGCTCAGACACAGAAACCAAGAGAGAGACAGCGCTGATCAGGAACTCTCTCCTCCAGGGGCCTGGGAGGGCCAGCACCCCGGATTCTCTTGGGTTCCGATTCACGGATCCCGTATGGGACGTTACTCCTCCTCTAGGTACCCAATCTTCTGCATGGGCACTCATCACGTTGCTGTTCTCCCTGGGGCAGCGCCTCCTAAGCCAAGGACCCTAGGGCCCACCGCATCTTCCAGACACGCCAAGAGTCCTCGCTCACGATGCACGAGGCTGGCTAAAGGGGCAATACCGAGGGGGCGGGCAGGAGAAGGGTGTCTCGGCGGCCTCAGGTTGTCCTTCGGGGGCTGAGGATCATGCACAGCGCCTGGGCGCTGCATGGGGGAAAGCCGTAACTGAAAAGGGAGTCCTGGGGTGGGGACTGATGGGCGGGGGACCGGCACCCTCCATGCACAGCCTCCTCGGCGGCCACAGTCTCAGGCACGCGTGCTCTCCCGCGCTGGGGCCGCCAGAGGCCGCACGGAGGCCGCGGCGGGCACCGGGCTGGAGCACGGCGGGGGCAGGGGCCGGCGTCCCGCGCCTGGAAGGGGCGCCCGGCCTGCGTGTGCGCCAGAGAGAGCGGCCGCCGGGCGACTGGCGCCCCGACAGGTGCAGGCGCGCCGGCTTCCCATTGGTCGCGGCGGCGGCGAGCCCCCTCCCTCCCCGCCCTGCCGGCCCCTCCCCCGCCGCGGCGCGGGCTCGATCCGCGGGGGCGCGCGCCCTGCCCCCCCAGCGCGCGCCCCCGCCCCGTCCCCGCCCCTCCCCCTGTGCGCGCCGCCGCCGCCGCCGCCGCGGGCTCGCGAGCGCAGGTAGCGGGCGCGCGGGCGCCTCCCCGGGGGCGCGCGGCCGGGCTGCAGTCCCCGCACCCCGCCCCGGCGGCTCGCGGAGCGGGGAGGGAGCGCGCGGCGCGGGCGGGCGGGCGGGCGGGGGCCGCCGGAGCCGCCGCCGAGGCTTCCGTCTCGCTCGCTCGCTCGCTCGCGCAGCGGCGGCAGCAGAGGTCGCGCACAGATGCGGGTGAGAGCGGCGGGGGGAGGCGGAGGGAAGGAAGCTGCATGCATGAGACCCACAGGTAAGACCCGAGCCCGGGAGGGGCGGCCCAGCCCGGGGAGGGAGGCGCGCGCAGGCCGGGCGGGGGGAGTTGGCGCCGGCTTCTGCTCCCCAAGGGAGGAATCATTATTATTATTATTATTATTTTGGACAGCGCAATCTCATTTCCTCTCCCGATCCCGGGGAAAACCAGAGAAGTAGGTGCGGGGAGCCGGTGCCACATTGTGAGATTCCTAAGAGTGACACGTATAGGCCCGGGGAAAAGTGTTTTCTCAGCCCCGAGACGCTGGAAGGCTTTAGACTTTCCTGTCATGGTCACACCGCTGAATCCCGGGACCGGCGCAGAGCCAATGTGCGCTAACCCTGCCCTCCTCCCCTCCTCCTTCCCTCCCGCACGCGCAGCATCCCACGGCGGCTGTTACTCAGTGTACCCCGCGCGGGGGATGGCGGGGAGAGCTAGCCGTGGGAAAGGGGGCGGGGGAGAGCGGGGATGGAGCCCGCGCAGCCGAGGCGCCGGGTCCCAAGGCGGAGTGGGAGCGTGGCCCGAGCCCCGGCAGCCCGGGTATTGTCGTGTTGCGCTCCTGGTTGCAGACTCTTGCAAGCTGGATGCCCTCTGTGGATGAAAGATGTATCATGGAATGAACCCGAGCAATGGAGATGGATTTCTAGAGCAGCAGCAGCAACAGCAGCAGCCTCAGTCCCCCCAGAGACTCTTGGCCGTGATCCTGTGGTTTCAGCTAGCGCTGTGCTTCGGCCCTGCACAGCTCACGGGCGGTGAGTGACCCCCGCTGTGACGTCCTGGCCTGGGATGGCCCGAGAGGGGGACAGGCTGGCTGGCAGGTCAGCCCTGATGCACCCACCCCATACATACAGACGTCTGGGGTGTCAGCGAACCCAAGGTGCCCCCACCTAAGACCCACCCCTTCTTCACAATCCTTGGAGTTCCCAGAAAATTCCTCTGTGGAACCCGCACAGGTTCACACACCCAGATTCTGCCTGGAGCTTCCCACCAGCAGCCCAGCCTGGCTTTCCTGAAGGAGGGTCAATAAAGCCGGGCCCATCATTCTCAGTTTGTCAGAGAGAAAGAAAGTGGTGTAGTTGTGGCCTTTGACCCTGTCCATGCCCTCCACGGACAGAAGTCAGTTTTCAGCCTCTGGATTTAAGTGAGTTAGAAGAACCACCTTTGGGAATGTGAAGGGTCTGAAAACATGGCCAGACTGGCTGAAGGACAGGTTTATTTGAAAGTTAACTTTCTCTTTCTTCTGAAAGTCGTGTGTTCAGGCATGCCTGTGCATGTGTGTGTGGGGGGCAGGGGGCTGCAGAGGTTTTCCTTCTGATGTTTGTTTCCTTCTGGAAGATTGCTTAGTTCATCTAGGTCTGATTTACAGGGGGATCAAGTCAAGTGCTCTTCTATGAAGTGGAAGTTAGCTGAAATAAAATTGATAGCCTCAGTCTCCGTAGGTGACTAATCTATAACATACTTGGTTCTGAGGGACAGGGCTATCTGCTGGTTGTGGTAGAGGAAGACAGATGGAGTTCCTGTCTGAATTTCAAAGCCTAAGCAACTCCTGGCCTCCCCAGCTCAATGCTGTCCATCATTCCTGTCCATTCCAAATTTTCATTGAGAGCTTGCTGATCTGGGTATGTTTTAACAGGACACGATTTGTTTCTGGAGCTGAAATGCTATTAATACATAAATAAATTATCACTGGTGGAAAAATAAGTATTGCTTGGTATAAATAAACCCTTTTGTCTTTGAAAATATTTCTGTTTCAGAGAATCTGAAGGTAAAGATGCAAAAAAAAAAATGAGTGAACAATTAGCAAAGGTCGGGGAGGAGAAAATCAAGTTGGGCCCTAACACAGAGTAATCAATAACTCAAGTGTTCCACTTCCACTTAGACATCTGAAAGATGCCTGGAGCCAAAAAGTGTTTGTTGTGATGTGCATAGCTGTCAGAACTGGGAGAAAACACTTCTTTTGGGTAGAGACCCAGTTTGTTTTGTTTTTTGATTTTGTTTTTGTTTTAGTGAGCAGTAACTTTTTGGTTCCTCCTATTTCTTATAGAACTGTCTCTGAGGTGGTCATCCTCTGCATACAGGACAAGGTCAAATGTGAGGCCAGGCCAGCTTCTGTGTGGCCTGCCTGGGCTCTGGTCAGTCTCTGCCCTGCCCTGGACACTGGCTCTGCTTCATGGGCAAGCAGGAGTCAAGGTGCAGGACACACCACGGAGCAGGCCTGGGCCATTTCCTCCCCTCCTGTCTTGCCTTTAAGTTCTAGCTTTCATTCCTTCCAACCAGGTCCACGTGATTTTCCACCTTCCTGGTTGGTGTTTCCCCTGTAGATGATGGATTAGTTAATCAGAGTTCATCTACGTATGTCTTGACTGTGGTTATTGGATATGTGAGGTGTGAACATAGCCTGGATTTAAAGGTTGTGCTCTTGGTTCTGCCCGTTTGTTTAGAGCTTCCCCGGGGCTCAGTGCACAGCATGCCCCACTCAGACTCACCAGTCACGTGCACAGTTCCTATAGCGTGCCTTTCCCCCTCCCTCCTCAGAGGGAAACATGCTGAGCAAAAGGATCCAGAGCCTTGAAAGAGAGAGTGGGAATAAGAGTTGCCTGTCACCAGCTGGTATGGTCGTGCATGCCTGTAATCCCCGTACTCGGGAGGCTCAGACAGGGCGATCACAGATTTGAGGTCAGCAGCACGTGCTATCTTAGTGAGAACCTGTTTCAAAATAAAAAATTAAAGAATAGGTCTGAGGGTGTAGCTCCCAGGTAGAACCCTACTGGATTTAATCTCCAGGTATAACCCCCTCCCAACAGACACACACACACACACACACACACACACACACACACGCCTGTCACCCCTCAGATTCAGAAGGCTAACCATTAGCCATGTTTTACCTTGAACTCCTTTGGGCAAAGATTGTGATTTGTAGAAGAATGTTTACCATTTCAGAATTCCTCTACAAATAAACAACCGGGGTAGGGGAGAGTGGTGGAGGACATCCTATGGAGTTCACTAAACAGAGCCTTCCTTTCTTAGGAAAGAAACCCACATGGAAGGTCCAGGAGGCAGCTTCACCTTAGCTCTAGACCTGTGCTTCTAAAACTTTCACGTGCACCCAAGTCACCTAGAATCCTGTTAAAAGGCAGATTCCGGAGTCCATGAGTCTGGGGGTGGGGCCTGAGAGTTCTACATTTCTAATGAGCTCCCCGGTGAAGCAGTTGCTAGTAGTCCAAAGACCACACTTTGATAAGCAATATTTTGAGACAGAATCCTGTTAAAAGGCAGATTTTGAGTCCACGAGTCTGGGGGTGGGGCCTGAGAGTTCTAGATTTCTAATGAGCTCCCAGGTGAAGCAATTGCTACTAGTCCAAAGACCACACTTTGATAAGCAGTGTTTTGAGACATTCCTTAAAATCAGTTGCGTCTGACTCCTAACTTCCCCCATCACTCTCAGTCACCAAAGCAAATGGCCTGGGAGGGAGCAGAAGTGCCACCCAGTATCTAATCTTTAGGTGACACACAGAACTGGAAACCAGCCCTCAGAGAGTGCTTTCTTTTTTTTTTATCCACAAAATGGTGCATATTTAATAGACACTGTTCTGAAATGTGGATTTTCATTTTTGATTGCTTTCAATGGAAAAGGAATGCCACAATAGCAAGATATAATAGTCTAAGCTAGGAGGAAAATAGCATGTGCCCAATACAAGCATTCAGAAAAAGCCTGAACTAGAAAGGGAGAAATTGAGAAAATGATCAGACAAAGAAAAAAGGGGGAAAAAACTCCATGAAGACCAAAATGCTTTGTCCTAGAAAGCCCGAGATCTGATTCAATTCTTTGACCCCTAGGAGAGTTTCCATGAGTCTGGCTTGGCTTGAAGTGACTTTTGGGTGGCTCTCTCCAAGTTGTCTTTTATAAATTAGGAAGAAGGGCCCTCATTTGGGGACACTAAAATCAGATACCCTGAGAGGACTCCTACCAGTTTATAGGGAGGCCTGCTATTCTGAGAATCCACATGGAACATGGCTTTGGTTGCTTTTCTTCTCCCCGTTCACTTTTCCAGAAGCCTGCTGGGTTTTGAGGGGTGCCCAGAGTAGTTCAGGCTTAGAGGAAGGGAGCCGAGAGTTGGCTGTACACCTTGAAGGTGAATTCCCTCCATTACTAGGAGCACAGGCTGGACCATGCCACTTAATAGCTTTGGGGTCTTGGGCCTTGGGAGCCTCAGTTTTCTTATCTATAAAATGAGGATGATGCCACCTAATTTGTGGGGATTATGTGAGAGCTGGAAATTATGTAGGTAATCAGTAAATGCAGGCAGCAGTCAGAGGAAGAGGTTAAGATGATGCTCTAATCTTTGGGGCCTTTGCTCTATTCATTACAAAAACATCAAGTACCCATCCTCTACCCTGAGCCAATCACTGTGGCATATAATGTTCTTTTTACCTATGAGAACCTCCCTTATACTCCATTTTTTGCCCAATAAACACATTATTCTCCAAGATCCAACTTAAAATCTCTTTCATAATTCCCTGGTCAGAAAACTCTTCTCTTGCCTGGGCTCCCATTGCTCTTGGGTATAGCCTTCTAGACCATTGTCCACTAAGGGCAAGAACCTTAACTTTACTCATTTTTGTGCCCTAGGCACCAGCACAGCATCTGACTTGAAGTAAATGCTCAGCTAATGTTGGCTGAAAGCAAGAAAAATGATCCCCAAATTATTGCCACACCATTTAGAAAATAATTACCACGATTGAGCTACCAAAGTGCAAATGTTGTGGTGGTTGAGGCCACATCCAGTTGCAGGTATCTAGGAGGTTAGAGGAAACATCAGGAAATGTCCTAGGGAAGGAGTGGCACTTAGGATGGGATGGGGAGGGGGTGGGGCATCTCAGAGGCAGGGACGCCTGGTGCAAAGGTGAGGAGGTGGTTATGTGACTGGACTGTTCAGGAAGCAGAGGATAGTCTGGTTAACCTAGAACATAGCATACCTATAAGGAATTAGCAGGGTAGAAGGACACATAGGTTGGATCCTTATCACAAGGGTCCTGGAAACTTCAGTGAGGATCCTGCATGTCACACAGCAGGCAGTGGGACCCACTGTAGAGTTCAGAGCAAGAACATAATATGAAGCGATTGTGTTTATCTCTAGTGGGGCTCCCTAGTCCTGCTGCCTGCTCTGCACCCCAGTCATGGTTCTAGTGCAGCTGAGGTCCAACTAGCCCCTTGAGGTCTTGTTTGGGTCATGGAGCTACAGCACTGAACTGTGTACCAGCAGGTAGAAACAAATGGTTTCTGACTGACTGGCTGACTTATAGATAGGAGTCTCTTGGGAGTTTTATTGAGAAAAAATTTTCTTACATGGTAGAGTGCAAGCTTTTCATGCAGCATTACACCTAAAACACACGATTTCCAACTGCACTTAACTCAGTCTGTAAACAAAGTCCCAACTTCTGAAAGTCTACAGCATATTTCTTCAACAAAAGGCTGCCTTAAAATAAGCAGCCTGGAAACTCTTTCGATTTATCCCCAGGATGAAATCTGAAGCTTTGGGGGGCAGAAGAAGAATTTCCTATAACAAGTAGCAAATCTCTCATCTCAGAGGCCTGGAGAGGCGAGACAGAGATTCAGTGGTTCTTTAATTCCTGAGAGTAATGACCAGTGTAGGTGAAACTTCCTCTCCAGTAAATATTGATTAGAAGCATGAGGAAAAACGCCTACGTTATTCCGTTCTTGGTGTCAGAATCATATTTTCAAAGCCTCCTGAAAGGCCAAGACAGCCGGCTCCTTGCCTTTGGATGAGAAGCTCGGGTCTAGAATGGGGGCTCTGCATTCTTTATAGGATTGATGGAGTTTATACTCAGCCTCTGCTGCTAAACGTGTGGCTCCGGGTAGGCTGTGTAACCCCTTGACTCAGTTTCTTCCATATCACTAATGTTCTTTGTTTCTGCGATTGCCAAAGTCCCTGCTTACCTTCGGTTTGCTTTCCATGGTTTTAGTTAGCAGCCATCATAGCAGTCTGGAAATACTAAGTGGCAAATTCTAGAAATAAGCAATTCATAAGTTTTAAATTGCATGCCATTCTGAGTAGCTTGATGAAACCTCGTGCCATCCCGCTCTGTCCCTCCTGCCTGGGTGTGAATCATCCTTCCGTACAGTGTACAGTACACTTTTGAGAGGGAGAAATGACATTCACATAACTTTTATTATAGTATATTATTATAATTGTATTATCTTATCATTACTGTTGTTAATCTCTCACTGTTCCTAATTTATAAATTAAACTTTATCATGGCATGTATGTATAGGAAAAAAAACATAGTATGATGTACATGGGTTCATTACTATCCACGGTTTCAGCATCCACTGCGGGTCTTGGAATATAGTCTCATGATGAAGGGGAATTCTTAGGAACGGATGGGTTCTAAACTCTGAGTAAAGCCAGCCGTCTTTTTTCCACCTATCCTTCCATCGTTTTTGAGTGTCTCTTGTACGTCCTGGGGATATACAGATAAGGGGACCTAGTTCTTGATCCCAAGGAAACATACAAGTAAGTGCCAATTTCTTCTCAAAAGTTTAAATGCCAAAGGCTTGCACAAAATTATTTTTAGATGTATATTTTTAGTTCAATTTAAAGTCTAGTGTTATTTATTGATGCTGATGAGAAAAGTGATTTTGCAGACTGCTTCTCTTTATCTTTGCCTTATTTTGAAAGCTCATGTGGTGTTTGATAATTGAAATAACCACACATAGCAACACTATGTCTAAACAGGTCATTAGAATCATTACCTCCGAATTGAGGGAAAGAAAGGGGAAAATGAATAGGCTAATTTGTTTACATACACAGTCACATTTTCACTAGAACAAATACATAAGATGTACATTCTCATGCATCAGATACAACATTTTGTCCATTTATCAGTCCATTCTCACAACAATGAGCTATTCAACTGTTGCTAATCATGGAAGATGGGACAGAATTTTATTTATTTATTTATTTATTTATTTATTTATTTCGGTACTGGGGATTGAACCCAGGGGCATTCTACCTCCAAGCTACACCCCCAGCCCTATTTTTTATTCTTTATTTTGAAACAGGGACTCACTAAGTTGCAGAGGGTCTCACTAAGTAGCTGAGGCTGGCCACGAACCTGCGATCCTATCTCAGCCTTCCAAGTACTGGGATTATAAGCATGCGCCACCATGCCCAGCTGGGACAGAATTTTATTTATTTTTTATGTGCTTTTATTGGTGCATTGTAGTCTTACATCATAATGTAAATCATGTTGACATGGACATATAAGCCCTCAGCATTTGGTGCCCCCTTATTCCCCCCTTCCCAATACAGAGTACTATGATTGACGTATATTCACATATGTACATATAAGGATGGTAGTAATTCCGTTTATGAATCTCAGTCTTCCCCTTCCCCTTCTCTTAGACCACCTTCCTGGTTTCACTGAGGTTTCTCCTCCATTATCTGGAGTCCCTCTGGTATCCCAATTACTCCCTAGCTTCCACATATGAGAGAAAACATATGACCCTTCACTTTCTAAGATTGGCTGAACTCACTTAACATAATGTTCTCCATGTCTTTCCATTTTCTTGCAAATGATATAATTTTGTTTTGTAATCCATTCATCTGTTGATGGACACCTAGGTTGGTTCCATAATTTGGCTATTGTGAATTGTGCTGCTATGAACATGGTTATGCATATATTACTGTAATTCTCTGGTTTCGACCCCTTTGGGAAGATACCGAGGAGTGGTATAGCTGGATCATATGGAAATTTAAACTGGCCAATATCTGAGTGATTTATAAAAGTTTCCAGATTAATAATACTAAGTACAAATATTTAGAGAGTGCTTAGTATGTGCCAATACTATTTTCCACACTACATATGTTAACTCATTCAGTTTTTCAAAACAACTATACAAGGTAGATACTATTTTTTATCCTTATTTTATAAAAGAGGATCCCGAGGCATGGAAAGATTAGGCTACTTGTCTGGGGTCACCTGGCTATTATGCATGGTGACCCAGATTATCCTTTTTATTATAATCTTTCTTTTAGCATGCCAGGGCATGGAAACCACAATCCCCAAATACATTTTTCCCCCTTATCATGGTTGACTCAAACATGTCTCTTTAAGCTGCAGTTTTCAAATATTTTGGAACTTTGGCCTTCTTCACCCTGATATAAGGGAACTCTTGTGTTTGTGACCCCCCCAAAGGTAGAAAACATAACATACCAACCTATCAACAACAAGAAGCCCCCCCCCGACATCCAACAAAATACCAAGGACAAAGTGAAGGCCGGAGTGCCTGCAGCCTGTGCTCTGAATGGAGACAGGACCAGAAACCTGTGAACCTGTCTCCGTGGGCTTTTGAGGAAGGTGGTCAGAATGGGACATGGTCTGGCTGTCACCTGCTTGGAGTGGCCAAGCATGGGTAAGCAAATGGCTGGGCTCTTGGACCCTCTGCTAATGTCTGTCACCACCATCCCCATTCCCTCTGCTGATTCTCTGAGCTGTTTATGGCTTTCCTTGGAATGGTTCTTTTCCATGTAACCTGGACAAGCACTAATGGAACCTTAGCTAATACGTGTTTAGAGTGTACAGTTTGGGAGGTGTTTTTATACAAGTCGCCATCTTTAATTTTCTGAACCCAGTACCATAGGAGATTCTTTCCCCCTTCAATTTTTTTTTTTTTTGCAGTACCGGGGATTGAACCCAGGGGCGTTCTACCTCTGCGCTACACCCCCGGCCCTATTTTTTATACTTTAGTTTGAAACCAGGTCTCACGAAGTTGCGGAGGGCCTCAGTAAGTAGAGAGAGAGAGAGAGAGAGAGAGAGAGAGAGAGAGAGAGAGAGAGCTGAGGCTGGCCGCAAACCCGGATCCTCCGTTCTCTGCCTCCCAAAGTACTGGGATTACAAGCGTGCGCCACCACACCTGGCTCCCCCTCAATTTTAAGAG
>PVJS01036039.1:0-20670 GCA_004027185.1 Glis glis
GAGAGAGAGAGAGAGAGAGAGAGAGCGAGCGAGAGCTGAGGCTGGCCGCGAACCCGGATCCTCCGGTCTCTGCCTCCCAAAGTACTGGGATTACAAGCGTGCGCCACCACGCCCGGCTTGATTTTATCCTTTTGAATGAGGCTTTTCTTTTTCTTTTCAAACATTTACCAATACAATTGAACTAAAACATGCAATTTTTAAACATAGGTTTCTAAACTTTTCTTGATATATGCCAAGGCAGTTATCATAAATATAGAGCTTCCTGAAATACATGAAGTAGCATGATTTAATAGGCCTTCAGCCTTCAGCAGTCCAAAGTCTTCTTTTTCCACCCATACAATATCTTTTTAGTAAAAATCTGGGTGCTTAAGATATAATTTATAATGGAGTAAATCAAAAGGTGTCTTCATTTCGCATGCTCCTGTTTGTATCTCTGGGATACAGAGATATGGAGATTCTCTCGAGTGTTTGAGTTGTACACCATATGCACCTGCAGGGGACATAAATATCCCAGAGCCAGGCAGCTTTCTGGTGAGAAGGAAACTATTTGGCAGCAAAGAAATATCTGTTTGCCAGCACTGAACTCCTTTGGAGTGAGTGGCCACCCCCTGATTTCTTGCCATACAGCCAGTTTCCAGTTGCTGTGTAATCACCAAGCACAACACAAGATCAAAACAAATATGTCCTTAAGTTGATATTTTTCAATTTTTCTACCCAGCAGGTAAACAAACATTTGTCAATTTTCTCACAGTGGGATCACTTCCAATTTCAAGGAACTTATTATAGAGATTTCTTTGAACCTACTAGAAAGGGAAGATGTAGGTCTAGGTTGCATAGTGGTTTTGCCTTTGCTGAAACCCCTCTGTGATTTCCCTTAGAAAGAAAACCGCAGATGAATGAACCCTTCTAGGTCAGTTGGCTGCTAGTGGTAAGCGCACGTGTTGCTGTTCTATAGAGTCCTGGCAGTGGTCTCTGAGCCTTGATCTTAAAATTTAAATTATGGAATTACCCATGTGTTCAACTGACTGCTCAATGCTTGCATTCATTTCTCCTAAGCAATACTTCAATGTAAAGCATAGGGATACTAAAAATGAAATTACTTTTCACAAATTCAAATTGACAGGTGTATAGACAGAGATAATACTCTTAGTTTTCATTTACATGGTATATAAGTGGTTCTAATACATAAAATGTTTCACTTATATTCACATTTGACCTTAAATATTCTTGTTAATTATTTAGGATATGGATATTGTTAGTGACGTATGTGCCTTGCCTTCTAGGTTCTTAGACATAGCTTATTGCAAGTGCTCAATAAATATTCTTTAGGTGCCTCTGACAGCTATAAAGAATTAGTAATCAGATAAGCATTATATATATGACAATTATAAACAGTATTATTTACTCATTTGTGCATTTATTTATAGTTATCTTTGTATATGATCATCAATATATTTTGACAACTTATTTTCTAAAATATGATTTCATATTTTGTAACTCATAGATACTTCTATTGTTTTCTTTCTTGCTAATATTGTTAAGTCCCAAAATAACCTTCAGAAAATATACTAGATACATACAACTTTTTACATTCTTAGGATTGACTAGGATTGGTTCATTCAGTATTTTCTTTTTACATTGAATGTGGTTATGGCTATAGAGCCATTGTATAATACAACTGAAACCAGGTATGTTAATATTGTTTAATTTATTTTTAACTGATAAAATAAAGCCATAAAAATTTACAAATTAATGGGATAGCATGTAAAGTAAAAATGGGCATATTTGTGTGATACGTGGTGATGGTGTAATGCCTAGATACATTAGGTGATGTTTAAATCTGTAAAAAATATCTATTTACTCAATTATTATAATTTATTTATGGAGAAACATTTAAAATCTTTTACTTCAGATTTTTAAAATGTATATTACATTATTGTTATCTATAGTCACCCTACTATGCAATAGCACACCAGAATGTCTTACTCCTATCAAACTGAACCTTAGTACATACTAAACAACCTTTCTCCATCTTCACAACCTACCCTCCCTAGCATCTGCAACCACCATTCTATTGTCAACTTCCATGTGACTATCTTTTTAGAATACACTTATAAGTTACATCATGAACCCGGCTTATTTCACTTAACATATGAACTCCAGTTCCATCCATATTGTCACAAATGACAGGATTTCATTCTTTTCTATAGCTGACTAAATTCCATCGTGTGTGTATTACATTTTCTTTATCCAGTTATCAGTGGATGCACACAGGTAGCTTGGATTTCTTGGCTATTGTGAATAGTGCTGCAATGAACAAGGGAGTGCAGTTGTCCCTTTGACATACTGATTTCATTTAATTTTTATTTTGGAATTCCTGTTCTCTTCAGCTTCTAATACCTTTTTGAATCCATTCTTATATCACATCTATTATTTTGTTTATAGGAATGAGAAAATTAGTTTTAAAAAATGTATAAATAACATTTGAATATATATCTTTAAAGTCATATTAAAAATGAGTGTAAATTTTCATTGGCTGCATCCTTTGTACAATCTCCAAGTACTAAGAATTGTTGAGGAAACAGCTGTAAATTTTTTGGCCTACTTTACTCATTTCTTCATGATCCAGCCTTTGCTTTAAGTAATGGCAATCTATGAAAGATATCCAAGTCTATGTTTTCAACTGTGAAAACTTGCCTTAACTACAAACTGCCAAAAAAATGGCATACTAATAAACTGAGTGTCTAAGAAGAAGCTTCAGCTAGAATTGTCCCAAAACAAATTGCTGTTCTTCTCTCAAAACCTGTCTTTCTTCACATTCTTCTTTTCATGGTTTGGATTTAAAATATCCCCCAGATCTTATGTGTAGACAGGACAGCCATGTTGGTGGTAGGACTTGGTTGGTGGGGAGGGGTCACTGGTAGCAGGGCTGGAGACAGGGTTTTCCTCAGCAGGCTGCTGCACCCTCTTGCCTCTCCTGCTTCTCCTGCCAATATGAACTGAGAAAAGCTTTCACCCTTCTCTATCTTCTCCCAGCCATGATGCCCTCAGCCCCAGTTTCTACTTGGAAGCCAGTCTAACATGGACTAAAATCTTCAGAACAATGAGCAAATACACTTCCTCTTCCGCTAAGTTTTACACGTCAGGTGTTTGGGTCACAGCAGTGAGAACGCTGAACAACACATTTCCCCATGATATCAATGGCAACTTCATTCTGCATTGCTCAGTCTACGAGGTTAACATTTTCCTTGAATCCTCTGTTTTTCATTAATTTTAAATTTAACCTATCAGCTAATTCCATCGGCTCTATTTTCAAATATATCCTATAGTGACATTGTTTTCTCTACTTTTACTTATTTTTTTGCTGAAACACTTTGAAGTTCATTATAGACACTATGAAACTTCATCCTAAAATATTTTAGCATGTACCTATTAAGAACAAAGGCATTCATCTTATATAACTATAAAATAAATATCTTACCCATTAAATTAAATATTAATGCAATATTATTATCTAATATACAATGCATATTCAGATTTTCCCAATTGTGCCAGTAATTTTCTTTGCAGCTTTTTTTGGTTTGCTTACATATTTTTTAATATCTTAAAACCAAAACAAAGAAATGTCAAAGGGGGGAAATCACCCATTTGATTTGACTATCATATCTTGACCAAACACTTTTTTTTAATTTATTTATTTTACAGTACCGGGGATTGAACCCAGGGGCATTCTACCTCCGTGCTATACCCCCGGCCCTATTTTTTATACTTTATTTTGAAACCGGGTCTCACGAAGTTGTGGAGGGCCTAAGTAGAGACAGAAAGAGAGAGAGAGAGAGAAACAGGGAGAGAGAGAGAGAGAGAGCTGAGGCTGGCCACGAACCCAGATCCTCCAGTCTCCGCCTTCCAAAGTACTGGGATTACAAGCGTGCGCCACCACGCCCGGCGACCAAACACTTTAGAAACTAAATCTTTACTTCTTTGTAGCTAGAGCTGGTGTTTTTATTTACTTTAAATATTTACCATTGATCACTCGCTCACAAATTATCAGGCAAATTGTTATCTGCATTTAGTTCCTAGTCAAACTTGATACATCTATTCTTTACATCCAACAATTCCATAAAAGAGACAGAGCATTTTAAGAAAAGTACAAAATTCTACAAATGTTTCACATTTCATGCTCTATAAAATCAAATCTCTTATGGTTACTCCTATGCTTTAACTCTATTCCTGTTTTATACACATGTGCATAAATATGTATGTGTACACACATGCATATACATAAATAATATTTATACATACATATGCATAAATACATGCTTATATAATGACACATATGTATGCCATTATTGCCTACAACTCTGATGATTGTCCATGCCAACTAAGTTGTCCATTTTATTATTTCTTAAACATATTTGGTATATTTTTCATTTGTCTACCATGAGGGAATTCTTGCATAATTTCCTTTTTGTATTGACTTCTCAGTGACTTTTATGACCTTAAGTACAATGCTAGTTGTGTTTGTGTCCAGGCACAAATTTCAGGATGTTCAAGTGTTTATGTAAAATGGCATTGAAACTTAATATAGCCTATGCACATCTTCCCATATGGTTTAACTTATTATTGAATCCCTTAAAATACCTAAAGTCAATTTTGGGTAAGTCCCCCAAAGTACAAGAAACAAAAACAAAATTAGACAAATTAAATTAAATCAAACTAACAAGCTTCTGTACAGCAAAGGAAACAGTCATTTGAGTGAAGAGACAACCAACAGATGGGAGAAAATATTTGCAAACTATAATTCTGACAAGTGGTTAATATCCAGAAAATATGAGGAACTCCAAAACATAGCAAAGAAAGCAAAATTCCCAATTAAAAATAGGCAGTAGAACCAAACAGACATTTCTCAAAAGAAGATATAATAATGATCAACAGGAATACCAAAAATTGTAAACATCACTAATCAACCAGGAAAATGCAAATCAAAGCCATAATGTGATATCACCTTATTAGGGTAAGAATGCTATCAAAAAGTCTAAATATAACTGGTAAAGATGTGGAAAAAGGGAACCTTCACACATTGCGGGTGGTAATGTTAATTAGTTCAGCTAGTATAGAAAATAATATTTATGTTTCTCAAAAATTAAAAATAGAACTGTTATATAATCCATGAATTCCACTTCTGGTATATATTCATAGGAAATAAAAATCAGTGTGTCAAAGGGACATCTTCAATCCCATGTTTACAATAGTATTATTTACTGCAGCTAAAAAATGGAAACAACCCAAGTGTCCATCGGCTAATGAATGGATAAACATTCTAATCACCAAGGCTACACTACCTACTTCCACTTCTAGATGTCAAATGTTCCAGTGATATTCACCATTGTTGATCCACCTATAAGACACCATTTCTCAAAGATTTGGATTGATTGCTAAGGTAATCAACTAGATTATCAATCAACAAAAAAGGAGAATGATTCTTCTTGATTGAAATTGACATATATTCTCATATAAGTTTATAGAGCTTTAGTCTGCATCAACCTCTGAGAACTACAGAATATTTTAACTACAGGCATAAGATCCTGAAAAAAAATTTCATTGTTCAAGGAACACATCTTACAGAAAGCTGTATGTGGGCACATGCTGTTGGGATCATTTCAAGGATCTGTGAATCTGACCCATACACTCATTAGATAGTTAATATTTAAAGGTTCAGGTGTGTTGCAAGCTAATTGATATCACTTTGGTAGCTTGCAATTGGCCACAGTGGAAATCTTTAAACATGGAAATTTGACAATTCTATAATCCAGGGTTTTTCATAACAAGAAAATTTAGATGGTTATACGTTTACTAGCATGGCACTGGCTTTCCTAATATTATCACCTATTGTGGTGCTCAGAGACCACGAATACAATAGGGAAATGAAAACGCCTGTTGAAGGTATAACTGAGGTACCCTCTTGAAGGTAAGAGGTACCACTTTCCAGGAGCCATCTCCCACTCCAAACCCACGACCACTGCATGGTGCTCTATCCTCAGTATGCTGAGTAGTGTGTCAGGAATGCAAGTGGCAAAGGTATAAATGACTCAACTTATCACAACCCATATCACAGTGTATTGGGAGAAACTGTGGTTTACAAATCTAACTTCCAGATTCTCTGATGCTAGGTACTCTGGATGTCAGAAATGGGACACTTCCCACAAAGACACTCCCATTAAGCTTTAAGCTGTATCTCATACCTGGTAACATAAGTCTTCTAGTGCCAAAAGAACAACCATTTAGAAAAGAAATTACAACATGTTGGTAGGTGCAATTTATCATAAGATGAAGCTAGTGTGAATAAATTTGGCAACAAGGTGATCTGAGGTTGTATCTCTTGTTACCTACTGAATCTTGAAACTCAATAGAGAATAAAGTAGCCATCCACTGAAAGGCAAGTGATGCCCAAAGATGAGAACCAGGTCAATGTCTTATTAAGCCTTTAGTATTAGTAAAGATTTTAGATAAGGAGGAAGGAAATCTATATAAGGAAGTGCCAGTCATGCCTGTAAAATGGAATTATGTAGCAGAGGTGAGAGTTGATGCCATTTAATTTCCTCTCATAAGGTTCCCCATGAAAGAAATCAGAGTGTTAGAACAAATGTTTCTACACACATTTTCCTCAAGTTAGAGTCCCTGAGAAGCATGTGTGGTGGTCTGTAATGATGTGCTGCTCCTATACCTTTTCACAATAGAAGCATTCACTATCCTCCCGTTGGAAGTATTGACGACTGATGAACTAAATTTTTCACTAGTATTTTCTATCAACTGAAGAATTCTCCTCATACAAAGTTGTTCTACAATGATTGGAAAGCCAATGCTTAAGTTCATTCAAATATTGAACAATATATGAGGACCAACCCAGTGTTACAGTCTTTCAGCACCAATTGAAATAACTTTGAATGACAATCACAGTAGCAGGCCTTCCTGTAGAAGTAATTACAATTCAAATTCTCCCTTTGTCCAGTATTTACAATGATTGTTTCTGACACCAAGTTCTAATTAATTTTCTCCCTTCTGATTTTTGAAAGAAAGAGTATATTTTCTGGGAACTTGACCTATGACAAATTTTAATATAACCCCCATTATTTGTCTTTACTTGAAAACTTGTAATGAAATGTGTTTCACCCAGTAATTATCAATCTTACAGATTTTTTCAAATTTTAATTCTGCAAGCAATTTTTAAAAACACTCTATGGTTTACTGTAATAAACAGTTAATTAAATCTTCATTGAAATGATCCCATTGAAAAATCTAGAGAAAAAAATCAATTAAAACTGTAAATTTGTGCCGGGCGTGGTGGCACACGCTTGTAATCCCAGTACTTTGGGAGGCGGAGACCGGAGGATCCGGGTGCACTGCCAGCCTCAGCGCTCTCTCTCTCTCTCTCTCTCCTTAGTGAGGCCCTCCGCAACTTCGTGAGACCCGGTTTCAAAATAGAGTATAAAAAATAGGGCCAGGGGCGTAGCGCGGAGGTAGAACGCCCCTGCGTTCAACCCCCGGTACCGCAAAAAAGAAAAAAACTGTAGATTTAAATAATATCATAGATCAAATAATCAAACATCTCATTTAATCCTTTCACTAATAGCTGCAAAATATAGGCATATATTAATTCTGGCTAAGTTGTCTGATGATAAAGAACATCACTGTAACTCTTAAGTTGAAATTATACATACTTTTTAATTATATATAAACTGAAATTTTATATCAATTATATATAAATTGAAAAAATATATATAGCACTCTATGGCATGTTTCCTTTGAATTACAAGTGTTTACCTTAGAAAAATGTGTATGCAAACAAAAGTAAAACATAATAATTGCTTTTTACAATTTACAGTTGAAAAACATTATTGTGAAAAAATGAAAAATGCCTATTTACAGCCTAGACATTTTTGTGCGATAGCCATTACTAAATTTTTATGGTACTTGGATTCAAACTCAGGGTTTCATTTATGCTAGATAAGCACTCTGCTACTTGGGTGCATCCTCAGCCCACTAATTCCACATAAGGCTAAATAATGCAAGGCAAAATTGTAAGACAAGCATCTTATATATATCAAATGTAGACTCTTTTTGTAATGGAGTAATAAGTACAGTGCTAAATAATGTGGATTAAAGTCGGTCAGATCATTTCATCATAGGTATTTTCTCTTTCTAAAAATGAAACACTTCCATGTACATTATGTACATACATGAGAATACCAATGCCGATCTCAATATCCTGTATGGGGAAGGGGGAATGGGGAGGGAGCCGGGGGAAAATCACCAGGTGCTGTGTGCATGTATGTCATTATCACTATGAACTATTTATGATGTGAGACTATAATGTCCCAATAAAAATATAAAACATAAATAAAAACTGTAAAATAATAAATTTTTAAAAAATGAATAAACATCTACATAAAATAATTATTTTTAATTTTGATCTTTGTCATAGGAGATATTTTTTAATTTGAAAGATTCTGTTAGATTATTTTCTTGTTGAGAAAAATACTAATTAGAAATAGATTTTCTTATTTCAAGAAACTTCATTGTTTAACAAAATTTCTGATGAGTTAGGTGTTTACTATTTATAAAGCTTCCGGATTTGGGATTTAAATACACAATGTTCCTAATTTGTATAGATTATGTGGATTATTGGTATCCCATGTATATATCTCCTTAGAACATGAATAATTTAAATTCCAAGCTTATATGTTATACAAATTTATTTTCATGTTAAAATTTTAATTTCAAGTAATCTATATGATCATAGTTTTTTTCCTCTGAAACAAGATTATGGGATAGGATTTGGGTAAACGCTAAACTTTATTTCAGAATGACAATAGTTTTAGTAAACTCTACCATTCTCCAGCATTTCCTTTGTGCCATGGACATCCACCACAGAGATCCAAGCACATCTTGATGGTAGTTGATCTTCTATGCTCTCTTCCAGAGATAATACAATAAAGATTCCAATTACTCTTGTCCCACATATAGAAAATATACTCTCTAATGAATGCAAAGTAGCTTGGAAGAATCAATTTGCATGAATTGAAGTCCTGCTTCATCTTTTACCTGATACACAATAGTAAAGAAATTTTTAACTTCTGTTTATTTTATTGGTAAGAAAGGAATAATAAAATTAGTATTTATTTAATAATATTTTGAGATTTAAATAAGAATATAGAAATACTTTGAATTGTCTGACATTTAAATAATGCAAAGAAAATATTTGCTTTTATGCTTGGATTGTAAAATATAAAATAAAATAAAATGTATTCTTTTGGACTTGGAAGAACTCAAGCATCTACTTTCAGCACCCATATTCTTTCTCCTGCCATGTGGGTTCCTCCCCAGTGTTCCTTAGATGCTGTCTACTCCAATGTGAGCTGAAGTAGAATCTTTACTTCTTTTCTACTTGACAAAATGCTATTGGATTATTAGCAAAGAAAAGGAGAGCTGACATGGATTCCCTTGATACACGTTTCATTTCAAGACAAGAAGAGACAGGCTATTACAGAAGGATTTCTTTCTTTGCATCAATTACATAACAGTTGTAAAACTCAGAATTTAGTAAGTATATAATCCAGAATTCAATCCCCTGTCAAGCGCCCTTCCAGAATCCACAAGTAAGTGATTTCATGAAGCCTTATTTGATGGAGAAGTTGCTTCACTCAAAAGTTCATGCAGTTCCAGTTGATCCTAATGAATTCAGGCAGTTAATTGTTTATTTCCACCAAAATCACTTTTTATAAAACATAAATCATCTATTTTGCTTTTGAATTTTTCCTTCTCTGGCCACTATATCTTTTGTTTAGCTATTTTATAACATTCTTTTCCTTACTTTTGGTATCTTATTTTTTCACATCTCCTTGATTTATCTATTGTCTCTTGGAAGATATTACCATAACTTCACCACCTATTTTCTCTAAAACAATAAGTGACATATAATAGATGCTTGTGAATGTTAAAATAACTGAATTCAATTCATAATGTCTTATCCTCATAGAACATTTTGTGGCATATCTTACATTTAGATAGAATAAATGTGCTTTGCTCTATAGAAAACAGTCAGTATTTGCTGAGGTCAACAAGGCACACTAAGGGTATTTTCTTTTTTCGTTAGTTTAAACATCATAGATTAAAATCCAGTTGTCCATTTACTATGACACACCCCAAAGCACATCAGAGTTTATGTGATCTTTGCTTCTTGTATCAACTGCTCCAGTGAACTGATTTGTATAGCTTCTTCTGTTTGTATCTTTCATAACAATGCATAGAAATATCACGCATCTGAAGATGGGGATTCACAGTACAAATTCTTGATATTATCTATTCCTCAACTATGTTCCCATTAGCATGTATTTAACTAGCCTCAGTACAAACACAAATGTAGCTGTGATGAACACTCCCTAACGTTATCAATGTTATCTCCAATGAGTCACAACATTGTATAATCCCTCCCTTTGAGTGTGTACAACACTAAGGACTTGCTTTTAACCATTAAAAAATTAGTGTACCTTCTGGTCTATGAAAGTGGGTTCCTGCTATAATAAATACCTAAAATATGGAGATGGCTTAGGAACTAGCTAGTGGGTCAAAGGCAGAGCAATTTGGAAAAGTATGGTAAGAAGTCTAAATCTCCACTAGCAAACTGTTAATAGACATTTAGATGTTAAAGTGCTGCTGGTGAGGAAGTGAGGAACACATTATTAGAAACTGGAAAAAGAGATGCCATCGTTACATCGTGGAAAAACCTTTAAAACATTTTCCCTGGGTCTAGGTAGAAGGCAGAACTTGTAAGTGATGGATTTGTCAATATATGGCTAAATGCAAGAAATGATAATGAATTGAGTGAATAGGTGTCAAACCAAAAGGAACCAGAACTGGATTATTTTGAAAATGCTCAGCTTCTCCAGGCAGTAGAAACTTTTTAAAACTAGAAGATTCACCACTGTCAGGAAAGTATGCTTTAGAGAAAAGACTAATGGTAAGATAGCATGACTGTATAACCTTTTGCTAAAAGTTCAAAAAAGATCAAAGGTCAGCATACTCAATTGCACAAATGGACTTTTAAGAGACAAAGGGTGAGCATTTCAGATCTTCTCATTCAAACCAGAGTTTAGGAAACTTAAGGGCACAGTGCCCCAGCTACCTCAGCAGAGGGCCTGGGTTCTGAAAGAATTGCCTCTGAGAGATCTGTGACTAAGACTCTTTTGTCTAAGGGAATAAATGTGGATGAAATCCATTGAAGGCCCATAACTTTCCTTTAAAAATCAGGATGGCAAAAACTGAAATGCACTAAAAAGGGACACAGAACATATACAATTAAAGACAGGTTCCGGGCCCCACAAATTCTAATGATAAGAATCTGGCTTATTAAACCAAGACACAAATCTGCTAAATTCCATATTTAATCAAAGGATGGAACTAAAAATGCAGAGGGTATAGTTCAGAGCTATAGATGATTTTTTTCCAGTTGATTGAAACCTAATTAATCTACTTCAGCTAGAGTCACCCAGCTGTATTTAAAATTTGCCATGAACCACTAACTGCTTTTTACCTTCTTTTCCTTATTTTTTGAACTGGAATGTCTATTGCTAGTATCTGATTCTTGTTTCACCATTGTAAGCTTGGTGTGTTTTGGGCAGATAATTAAGTTTATAGATTCACAGATAGAGAGGGACTGTGCAAATGAGCAAAGTCAACATTGATATTACTTTGCATTTATGTGAAAGAATTCAACTTCATTACTGAGAGGAGCAGAGAACTTATGAGCATGGATATAAACAATCAAATTTTAGCTCTGAAACTATGCCACCGGCCACTATGTTAGTAATTAGGCACATTTGGTGATTTACTTTAGATTTACTTAGTACTAGATAAAACTAAAAATTATATACTCAGTTGTACTAACCACACTGTAGTTGCCCATAGCCAGATGTGGCTGAAGACTACCATGTCAGAGAGTACAGATATAGAATATTTTGTTCATTACAGAAATTTTATTGCAAATAACCACAGTACTTGGTAACTGTAGTTGTGAGGTTGCATAGGGATCAGAGACAGGAAAAAAAGAGCATGTGAAAGAAATATAGGAAGTCCTTGAAATAATCTAGTTCAGAGATTGTAGTAAAGCATGAGTCAAAAGAAGAAATATTAAAAAGGCACAAATGACTTAATGGATATTTAAATATTGAGAATGAGAGAGAAATGCTAATTAAAAAGTACCTGCCTTCTGATCAATAAATCTAATATGAAATGATATTTGTACCATGATCTTTGTTTGTATTTAAATGATGATATGAAAGGCAAAACTTCACTTTCTGGGTTATACACATTGGGCCAAAAGTACTTGACTATATTTATTATTTTACTTTCTACATAATGAGACCTTCAGAGATCGATGTTTCTTTCGCTTTTGAGAGCCTACTAATTTCTGTCTCATAAGAATGCTTCCTGTAAGTATTTCAGGAATGAATAATTGAATGAGACTATTGGAATCATACTAAACTGGGACTATATGAAATACACCCCTACTTATACACTGTGTATTTCTATTATTATATTTTATCATACTTTTTTGATACTTTTTTGATACTAAATTAATATATTCAGCACCTAAAAGAAGAAACAAACTTCTTTAAATTGTCTTTGGTCTTCTGTGTATCAAAAATAGCCTATTAAAGGTGGTTTCTTAACAGCGGAGAGAACTTGAAAGCACCTCCAGATAAAATGTTTATTGATTGAATTAAATGAGTGGAGGAGAAATATCTTTTCAGCATTACTCTTTGAGAAACATCACTATCTGAAGAATATCTAAAGGTGAAAGCCTCTTAGAGATTAATTACCTAATGTCTGAAGAAATATATGTGTCTGAAGTTTAAATGTTCAAATAAAAAGATGGTAAGGAAAATAGAACATCTTTGCTACCATCATTATATTTGGAGTTTAATTCTGCCAAAAGTGCTTTGTTTGTTTTTTTGTTTGTGTGTTTATTTGAAGAGTCTGGGCAAATACATTTGCACTTTTTTCTTCTAATGTTGGCTGCTGCTATCTTTTCCTTTCTGAGTGACATTCTGTCCTATAAGATATGGTAAAATATAGCCTGTTTGCAAATCTTTTCCATTAAAAAGAGATTAAACATGTTTGTGTTATGTACTTCTAAATGAAATCATGAAATGCATTAAAAATTTGATGTAATACATTTAGAAGTTTTATGAAATTGAGAAGTTTTAATGGATTTGAAATTGAAAAGTCTTAATGGATTTCAAATTATCCATAAATAATTTTTAAAATCTTGACCAATGCATTGTTCTTTTTTCCATCACATAAAATTGGATTCTCTTGTACAGATTTCTCCCATATTTGGTAATTAATACATTATATCTTCATTACTCATAGAAAACATAAAGATCTTTTGTGAATAGAGATATATACAATCTATAATCATCTTTGTTTCTTTGAATCATCTATTAAAAGCACATTACTTTCTCAAATACCAGCTTTGCTTTTCCTTTTTTTCTCTAAAATGCACTTAAAACTTCAGTTATTAAAAATTAATGTGTGCAGCCCTATTAATCTACAGCAAAATATAGAATAAAGGAGTAATTTGATTGATTGATTGATTGATTGATTTTGGTGCTAGGGATTTAACCAAGGGGCATTCTACCTCCAATCTACACCACCAGCCTTTTTACTTTTTTATTTTAAAACACTGACTCACTAAGTTGCTGAGGGTCTCACTAAGTTGATTAGGCTGGTCTAGGTTCCCAAGCACTGGGATTACAGGACTGCCCCACCACACCTGACAAGAAGTTATTTTTAAAGGTTGTGTTATAATTGTAATCTAAAATGTTTTTATTTATAAAGGGCTGATGGTGATTAGAATTATTACTAGAAATTCAAAATGGAAATGTGTTATTGATATACCCTTGTTAAATTGAAAAATTTCTCTTCAAAATTTCTCCTAGATCAAAGTCTTTCAGTTCATAAAGTCAGTATGTAAGAGCAACAGAGAAAGCAGAGCTTTTATCATCACTCCAAGATGCACAGTAAGCATGCCCTGGGTCTCCTCTCTTCCTTTAGTTGCTTTGTTTTTCTTGTTACATTAATCGTTTCCATCCTTACTTCCTTGTCTTTCAACAAAAGTTTTAAAAAACTTGTTCCTCACAATATTATAAAACTGAATAAAACCATTGATTTGTTTTTTAAGACACTTAATTGTATTAACTCTATTTGTGGTTAGAAACTATACACACTATTTTCAGAAAATGCTAGAAGGATGAATTATATGAAATCATTAAAAAAACTTATTTTCCTATTGACCATATGAAATACTTAATGTTCACAAATATAATACAATATTCATAATATGCTACTACACACCAAGGACTAGTTGAATGTCATCAATTTATTTACTTCTTAAGTGTTTGCTTTTTTATACTTTTATTAGTGCATTACACTTATACATCAGAGTGAGGTTCAATGTGATACAGACATACATGCACACTGCAGCTCTTGGTGTATGTCTGGCCACACCCTACTCTGTTCCCCCTCCCTGCTCCCCATAGATGCCAGAGAAACTAGTAACAATACCTTATATATTGCCAATGCATTATTTGAACTGCTCTCTTCCCTGATCTTTATCTTTTTGTGTGTGTGTGGTACCGGGGATTGAACTCAGGGGTGTTCTACCTCCGCGCTACACCCCCGGCCCTATTTTTTATACTTTATTTTGAAACCGGGTCTCATGAAGTTGCGGAGGGCCTCACTAGGTAGAGAGAGACAGAGAGAGAGAGAGAGAGAGAGAGAGACAGAGAGACAGAGAGAGACAGAGAGAGAGAGCTGAGGCTGGCCGCAAACCCGGATCCTCTGGTCTCCGCCTCCCAAAGTACTGTGATTACAAGCGTGCGTCACCACGCCCGGCCCCTGATCCTTATCTTTCCCCTTCCACTTTCCTCTGTCAATTCCCTTCAACTATTTTACTGATCTCTCTTCACATGTATCCAAAGTACCTTGTTTCCTATTTTCTCTCTAATTTCTACATATAAGAAAAAACATAAAATCTTTGATTTTATGAGATAGGCAGAATTCATTTAGCATATTCTCTAGCTCTGTTCATTTTCCTGCAAATGACATATTTTGTTCTTTATGACTGTGTAATAGTCCACTGTGTACATATACCGCATGTTCTTTATTCGTTCATCTGTTGATGAACATCTGGGTTGGTTCCCTAATTTGGCTATTGGGGATTGTGGTGCTATAAACATGGGTGTATACATATCACTATAGTATTCTAACTTTAATTCTTTTGGAGAAATGCTGAGGGAATGTACAACTAGGTCATATGGTCATTCCATTCTGAGTCTTTTGGAGAACCTCCATACTGGTCTTCATACTGGTTGTACTAATTTGAATCCCACCAACAGGGCATAGAAGTTCCTACATCCACTCATCTTTGCAAGCATTTGTTATTGCTTGTTCTCTTGATGATGGCTATTCTGACTAGAGTTAGATGGAATCTCAGCACTGTTTTGATTTGCATCTTGTTCTGGTCAGCATTCTTGCATCCATAATCTAAATATCTAACCACATAACTTAAAGGAAAGAAGATTTATTTTCTTAGGGTTTTGGGCTTAGTCCATGTGAGTCTGGGGACCATGGATCTCAGAGCATGGTGGTGGGAGGAGGAAGACAGAAGGACATCACATAACTATGTACCTCACATCATGGAGGCTGGAAGCAAGAGACAGTGAGCAGGGGGAGGAGGAACCATTTATATAATCTCCAAGGCCACACCCCCAGAGACACATCTCCAGACACACCCTACTGGCCATTACAATGGATTTATCCACTGCTGTGAATACAACCCTGATGACTCAATTATATCAGCTCCAAACATTAGGAAATGAGCTCTTTAGGGGACATTTTATATCTAACTATAACACATCTCCCTGATTGCTCTTGACAGTGAACATTGTGATGATGCGTAGTTAGAGCTTGTTAGACAGAGTAACTTGTTAGCTAGAGTGACTCCATATTTGTTACTCAGAATGACCTCAAACCTGGCCCTAAAACAGGGAAGTTGGCCTTGAAAAAATTAAACCAGGACATTGGCAGGATAGTTAATGGATTGTCATAATAACATATTGTAACTTATTGTGTTATTGTTATCTTGCTAACCGCCTGTTCTCGCTTCTGTACTTTTGTTATGCTTGGCTTGCTAACCATATGGGCTTGGGAACCATAGGGGCTTCCCACCCTCTGCTGTGGAAACCTGCCATGGGAACCTCAGTTTCACCCTGAGCTTGTATTGTATCTTACCCTATTTAAGAAAACGCTGGAGGGCAGTCAAGTACTGCACTTGGCTCTCATGCCTGGGTGATCTTACTGGCCAATAATAAAGACTC
Source organism: Glis glis (assembly GCA_004027185.1). Lineage (NCBI taxonomy): Eukaryota > Metazoa > Chordata > Mammalia > Rodentia > Gliridae > Glis > Glis glis. The sequence goes on from PVJS01036039.1 coordinate 16,440, forward strand.
TCATTTAGCACCTTTGGTGGTCTGATTGGTCGTGATTGGGATGCTACCTCGCAACACACTTTTTCATAGATTTATAGGCTAACTATATTTCTTCTTTTTATAAGTCTCTATTCAGTTCAATTGCTCATTTTATTGGATTTTTTAGTGTTAAGTTATTTAAATTCTTTATATATTCTAGATATTAGTCTTCTATCAGATTGGCTGCCAAAGATTTTTCTCCCTTTCTGTAGGCTCTCTGCAGAACCTTGATTGTTTCCTTTGTTGAAAGGAAGCTTTTCGGTTTGATGCCATCCCGCTTGTTATGAGCAACGGGGTCACAAGGTCTTAAGACCAATGAGTCATGTCACACACAATTGTGTCTTTCCACAATGGCACACGGTTTCTTCAATGATCAAAGGTTACAGAATGCAGGAACTTATCAGGAAATTGTCTAAGTAAAGTTAAGCTAAGTTCTAAGTTTGGATGCTGGTGGCTGCTTTGCCAAAGCCAATTAACAACAAATGAGCATCAAACAATACACTTCACACTAGCAAATCTAACAATTTAGATTGACTAAATGTACTAAACAGCACATAAATTCTAAAACTTAGATCACTTCAAAAAATCAGCAAAATAATACAATAAAAACAAACAGGAAGGAGGGAATAATGAACCAAGTCAAGGGATGGAAGAAGGAATTCAGGAGTCGGCCTGGGCACCCTGCTGATCAGAAGTCTCACACTGATCCTCTGTCAGCAAGAAGAGCAGACCAGAACAAGTCGCTGAAGAGGAGTCATACGCACAGGCAAACTGTCATGGCACTTTGGCTAGTGTGGGTCTGTGGTCTTTCATACAAACTTTTAGGACAGTTTTTTCTAGCTCTATAAAGAATGACATTGGTACGTTGATAGACATTGCATGGAATATGTAGATTTATTTTGGTAATGTGGTCATTTTGATGATATTTATTCTGCCTATCCAAAAACATCGGAGTTCTTTCAATTTACTAACATCTTTTTAAAATTTTTTTCATCAGCATTCTATGATTATCATTGTAGAGGTCTTATGCCTTCTTGTTTAGACTTATTCCTAAGTATTTTTAGGCTATTGTGAATGGAAATTTTTCCAGATTTATTTTTCAGTGGATTCATGGTTAGTGTATAGAAAATGTATCTATTTTTGTAAGTTGATTCTGTATCTGGTGACTTTTTTCTGGTTTTATCAGCTCTTTGTGAGTGTGTGTGTGTGTGTGTGTGTGTGTGTGTGTGTGTGTTACTGAGGATTGAACTCAGAGACACTTTACTACTGAGCAACATCCTTACCATTTATGTACTTATTTATGCATGTATGTATATATGTATGTATGTATGTATGTATATATGTATGTATGTATTTTGAGACATGGTCTCACTAACTTGCAGAGACTGGCCTTGAACTTGCAATCTTCCTTCCTCAGCCTGCAGAGTCTCTGAGATTGCCGATGTGCAACACCTGGCCCAGGATTAACATTTAAAAACAAATAAGATAAGGACTAGTGGTGTATCTCAGTTGTAGAGTGATTATAGAGCAAGGGTAAGACCTTGTCTTGAATCCTCAGTTATATTAAAAATAAATAAATAAAGTCAATATTTTATTTCTTTCTTTAAATAAAATAACAAAATTCTGATTTGATAAACTAAAATATATGTTATACAGTTAAAAACTCAAGCTCTAAAATGTAGCTTAATACCTGCTAACTATATAACTACCCCAATTTTCCTTAGTATAATATTTTTCAACTGTTTAATTTGAGAATAGTAAGAATGCTTTAATTTATAGCTCACAATATTACTATGACCATAGAATGTTGTTTTTTAAATATTTTACAGAGTGCAGAAAGTGCCGTTATATTTATTTTTCATTGGAAGATCAGTGATCCTTCAATGAAAGAAGGGAATTTCTTTCTTCTACTTTACTATCATGTTAAGCTGAAAGTAACTTTCCTAAAAAATTACATTCATGGAATCTCATTGTAAACTGAGAAAGAAGTGAATTCTTTCTCCAGGATTAGACATTAGAGGTTATTTTGCATATACATGAGATGAAGAGATTTTTGAGAAGAAAGCATCTCTATCTTTACTACTTTCCTCTCTTTATACTCGGGTGTTGCCAAAACTTGAGGTCCAGGCATAGGTATTTTTGTAAGTGATTTACATTTCTCTCTCACTTTCACTTTATTTTCCTCCTCTGTCCTCTTTCTCCCTCACTCATCCTCCATTATCTTCTGTTCTCATGGACCCTCTGCATGTGTGATGTGGCTCTATACCGAATGTCCTCTTCTCCAATACAAACAGTACATTCTCATACCTTCACCTACTTGTCTTACACTCCCAAACCACATTTTGCCTAAATTCCCCACATTGATGTAGAGTTTGTTCAATGTGTGGAGGAAAACCAATATAGAGAACATGTGGATTAGCAACAACTTAAAATACTGATGATAATTTCTGTTTTTATTTTTATATAAAACAGAATATTCAGAGTGAGTGTGCTTAAATAAATTAATATATTCATTATAAGTTTTTTACTCAAATAACCCACCCACATATAAAAGTGGCATAAAATTACAAAAGGAGAGTTATAACTGTGTAAGATTGAGCTACATTATTACTCATTTTCGTGAAAAGCAACACTTACTACTTCCATATCACCTTCTAAAATAGTTCATATAGTTCATAGAGTAAACAAATGGTATTCCTTTGAATACCAAATTATCAATATTCATAGGCACTATATAAAAATAAAATTGATATTTGAAAATATCAGTATTCAATACACTTTACTTCTTATTTGTTTTGCTATTGTCATGCACCTAGCAGTATTTTAGCCAGTTAAGATGAAACAATTAGTATCACAGACATCAGTTTTGTTCACAGAAGATTGTGGATATGATAGGATATACTGACTAAGTAAGAGCTAGGTGCAATGCAGAGAACTATGATATCTTGTGTTCCCAGTATCCTCAGCACACAGTAAAAATGACAGATTATTTAATACTATAAAAGTAAAAAGTAAGTACATAACATCTCTTATTTAAAATATTTTTTGCAAAAGGTGTGATGGAATTCAGATTTTTTTTAATTTTAGAAGCTTAATATCAGCCATATTACATTTTTCTGGCTAAGCATATTTGCTGTGTCATATGTCCAGCCCCTGATGTCCACCTACATAAGTTGGAGCCCTCCAACCAGTCCTGCTCCACTATCCTAATTCTCTTTTATTAATGTATTAACAAACCATCTTTTTAAATCAAGTTTAACACCCTTCTAAGATCTCCTGGCCATTTTGATTGTTGACATAAATCCATTATTCACAATCTTTCTTGGTCTTCTCTATCTCATGACGTTCTTTCTATTCCCGTTGTTGATAAGTGTTAAGCAGTAATATAAAAACAAACTAATGGAATGAGCAACTTTTATGGAGTTGTCATAATCTCGCTCTTGTTTAGAATATCTTTAGCACTTACCTGTGTATTTTCATTGTACTTGAGTGACAATAAATGTATTCCTTGTAATCTTAATCATATCCCGGAGAGTTAATGTCAAAATTGACAAGCTGACACTCTACTTTTATGAAGATGCAAAGATCAGATAACCAAGACATTCTGTGAGAAAGGCATTTTACAGGAATTAAACTACCAAATGTCAAGACCTGTATTAAAGCTGTACTAATTAATAAAATGTGGTATTGGCACAATGATAGATAGAAACCAATGGGAAACAGTCTAGACACAGCAAACACATTAATCATTTCCAATAGATGATAATTGTTGATACTGCCATGTGATGGGTAAAGGAAGTCATTTCAATAAATTGTGTTGGGTGGAAAAAATAAATAATCTTAACCCATAACTCAAAACATGCACAATATCAATTTCCAATAGATTTTTACCTAAATATAAAATGCAAACCAATAAAGTTTTTGCAATAATATATGAAAATATATGTTTATATTATTTGCATAAGTAAATATTATAAAATTATACTTAAATGCTAGCTGTAAGGGGAAATTGATGAATAAACTACAGTTTTTTTCGGTACTGGGAACTGAACCCAGGCGACTTTTACCTCCAAGCTATACCCCCAGCCTTATTTTTTATTCCTTATTTTGAAACAGAATCACACTAAGTTGTAGAGGACCTCACTATGTAGATGAGGCTGGCTGCAAACCTGCGATCCTCCTGTCTCAGCCTCCCAAGTATTGGGATTACAAG
>PVJS01036040.1:0-20670 GCA_004027185.1 Glis glis
CTCCTCCTCCTCCTCCTCCTCCTCCTCCTCCTCGTCCTCTTCCTCCTTCATCTTTTTACAGTACTGGGGATTGAACCCAGGGGCATTCTACCTCAGGGATACACCCCCAGCCCTATTTTTTATTCTTTATTTTGAAATAGGGTCTCATTAAGCTGCAGAGGGCCTCACTAAGTAGCTGAGGCTGGCTGCAAACCTGCCATCCTCCTGTCTCAGCCTCCCAAGTACTGGGATTACAGGCGTGTGCCACCACGCCTGGCTAACTTCTTCTTATATTATTATTATTGTTGTTGTTGTTGTTTATGTATTTATTTTAGATACCGGAGATCAAACCAAGGGGCATTCTACCTCTGAGCTACTCCCAGCCCTATTTTATTATTTTGAAACAGGGTCTCGCTAAGTTGCTGAAGGTGTCACAAAATTGCTGAGGCTGACCTTGAACTGGAGGTCCTCCTGTCTCAGTCCCCCAAATTCTGGGATTACAAATGTGAACCACCATGCCCAGCTTCAACTGATTATTAAAGATCTTTCAACATGTGGTTCACATATGGGTGGTCTTTCTGCTAGGCCATTATCAAAACAAACCATTGCCGTTTTGATATGGTTGGGTTTAAATCTACCATATACTATTTTTCCTATGTTTGTTCAATCTATTCTTTGTTTATTTTCCCCCTTTTCCAACTCTTTGCTTGAAGAATTGAGTATTCTAATTTGCCTCTTTTATGGCCATATTAGCCGGGCACTTCTGTTTTGTTTTGTGGTTGTTCTAGACTTTTGTTTCTATTGATTGATTTGTCTCTTCTTTATGGCTCATTCATGCCTGGTCATTTTTTATAGGATGCCAGAAGTTGGAAATTTTATGTTGGATGCTGAATTAAAAAAAAAACAAAACTACTTTAAATATTTTGAAATTTTGTTAGAGGATAAAGGTAAGTCCCTTGCTTTACTCTGTTGAGGCTTGCTCCAACATCTGTGAGTTTGGGATAGAACAGATTTATTCTAGGGCCAACTTATCCTACTTCTATAGTAGTACACTTTTGAAGACTTCATTTGACGCATAGATATTAGGAGATATTTCCATTCTGTCTGGAGAAAACAGAAACTACCCCTGGCCCCATGTGAGTGCTGAGGATTCTGCTTCCTGCTTCTTTCTGATGGTTCTTTGCTTGGTGGTTTGTTCTCAGGCATGCACTGATCAGTACTCAGCTAGGGGCCTAGGGAAGCCCTCTGAAGATGTTTGAAACTCTACTTCTCTCGAGAATCTTTTATCCTTAATATTCTGCCCCACAAATTCTAGTTTCCTTGGATTCCCTGAACTCCAAACTTGCTCTCCTCAACTCAGAAAGACCCCAAGCTCCCTGTAAAAAATGACTTAGACTGAACTACACCATCAGGTTTCCTTGTTTTCCAGCTTGCAGATGGCACAGAGTTGGACTTCTTGGCCTCTATAATCACATGAGCCACTTCTCATAATAATTCAGATCACTCATCTCTTCTCTACCATTCTACCTATCTCTTAATCCTCATCCATCCATTGGTTTTGTTTCTCTGGAGAAACCTAATGCACCCTCTTTATAGTCTTGCTTGAAAATTCTCCAGTTAATAGGCCATGGTACTCATAGATCTTACCTTATTTCTTTTCTTTCTTTCAGAGATCACTATTCTTTGGACTCTGTTGTCTAATGTCTGAAAATTATTGTTTTATATATTTTGTCTTATTGTTATATGTTCTAGATGGCAGATAATTCAGTATCAGTTACTCTTTTTTTTTTTGTCTGTGTGGAACTGGGGATTTAATTCAGGGGTGCTCTACCACTGAGCTATATCCCCATCTCTCTTTGTTTTTTATTTTGAGACAGGGTTTTGCTACATTACTTAGGCTGGCCTCAAACTTGTGATCCTCCTGCCTCAGCCTCCTGAGTTGCTGGGATTACAGGCATGTACCACCACACCCCACTCAGTTCCAGTTACTCTTGATCAGAAGTAAAATCTGTGACTTTTACTTTATGTCCACTTGTGTCGGTTAAAAAAAACTGTTAGAATATGGATATAGACAGCTTTGCTTTTTACTCATCTGCATTTTAGGTCAAAATAAATCAATCCAAAGATCACAACTTAAAAATAAAATTTATTTTAAAGGATGGCATGCATCTTCAGGGAGAATAAAGGCAAAGAATGGAGGATGTATGGCCTATGTCTAACATCTTGATTGTTTTGACAGTATATACAGAAGTTTTATACCCCGTTGACACAGCTTTGTGTTACACTTGATGAAAGACACTTTATCATGAAATCTTTTTCTCAAGTACTCATTCATATTTGAGATATGTTTGACTATAAAAGACAGTAAATAGTAAAATAGGTGCAGTGGTCCGTATACATAAATGAGCTGGTGTTTTAATAAGCAGACTGCTAGGAAATGAGGCCCACTGCCCAGAAAAAAAAAAATTGCCTAAGGCTAGTTTAAGGACCAAACACAATCAAATAAAGTATTGGGGCTATTCATTATGTGTATCCAAGAAAGACAACAAACAAAAACTCATTTCAGAAGACTTGTCAACCATTCAGACTTAGACAACATGTCTTCAATGACTTGGAATGTTAGAGAAAGGCTGCAGTTAAAGTTTGCATTCAGCCAGCCTGTAGCTGGTAGAGCCTTTAAAATCCAAGCAATCCTTTGTGTCAGTTTTGAAAGCCCGAAACATTTCAATGGCCACGTTCTTCTTTATACGTGCCGGGAAACATATGTCCTATTCTACTACACATTTTATTGAATACTTTAAGCCAAGCAGAGTGTGCTGACTATTGGCACATTCAGTGATGAATAACAGAAGTTTTATTCCTAAGGGATTTTGTAATTATGAAGGGGTTAAAGAATTAAAAGGTAGGTCCACATATTCACTGCCCAAGTTACTAAGTGTTACATGTCATAAGGATTGTCTGAAGACCAATGTCTAGGGAAAGAGACCTTACCTGCATTGGTCTCTGAGGGAAGCTTTCTGAGAGCAGGTAGACTTTTAAGTAGATGGTGGAAGATGGGCAGGATTTCCACAGGAGGAGATAGGAGTGGGATGAGAACTAAAGTAGAGGGAGCAAAACATAAGGTTGTGATTTAAAAATGTACCTCATTGTTACATTTGATGAAAGGCGCTTTATCATGAATTCATTTGCTGGATTTAATCCCCAGTAAAACACACACACACACACACACACACACACACACACACACGATTGGAATGTCTCAAGGGAATTGTTGCATCAAAATTCAGCTTCCCAGGTGGCCTCCTCCTCCACAGAGGACACTGTAACATCTCTTGGGTCCCAAGGTCTTTTAGTGCACCTCATTTTCAGTGTGCCTCATTGTACATTGAAAGCTAGCTGGAACTACTGGAAGAAGACGCTAGAGAGAAAAGCTGGTCACAGGATTATAATGAGCTTTATCTGGCAGACTAAAAGGATGTTGTACAAGGTAGGTCCCCCTGAGCTCCCCACTATAATATACTAGGATTTGTTGCAAAGTTCACAACTTCACATGGTGTGGATTAAGGGACAGTTTTATTGGGAAATAAATAGGCCAAAGATAGCAAGGAAACAGAAGCCACAGAGGCCCTAACCCTTCTTTCATTCCACAAAGTGGTGTGGACGAGCCTGCAGAGCATCTGAGTAGTAACTTCCCCTCAGTGCTCCTCCTTTTTTTTAGAACAAGTTTGGGAAATTAACCCATCACTGGATAAATACAAGGATGATTTAGTCACATGGAATCTGAATATGAGGTGCTCTCTATTCATAGGAAGTGTCTGGGGAGGCCAGAGAGCCAGAATGTGGAGACCTTGGGACCCAAGGGATGTTACAATGTCTTCTGTCAGGGAGGAGGCCACCTGGGAGGTTAAATTTGGATGCAGCACTTCCCATGAAACATAAAAATATTTTTTAATGTGGTACTAGGGATTGAACTCAGGGGTGTTCTGCCTCTGAGATACACTCCAGCTCTTTTTTATTTTTGTATTTTGAAAAAGGGTCTCACTAAGTTATTACCTACAAGTTATTACCTACTGGCCTCGCACCTGTGATCCTCCTATCTCAGCCTTCCAAGTTACTGGGATTACAGGCATGTGCCACTGCACCCAGTGAGATATACTATTCAAAATCTCAGCTATCTCCTACGGTCATTTTTGGGAAAATATGCTTATTATACTATCAAAGGACTGGAATTAACAAAGTTAACAGAGGAGCAAATTCAAAAGACATCAGGAGTCAAGCAGAATTTTACAAAACAAAGGGAGGGCAAGGCCTAAAATGTACTGGAAAAATTAAGGACATTTAAAGTTAAATGTAGCAAGAACTTGGATAGCAAAGAGCAAGAAAATGTGCTTATGCATCAAAAGTTAAAATGTGGAATGAAGAAGAGAGTAGAGCCAAGCATGACTCAATTCATGAAAACAGGTAAATATGACAGTAGCATTAATGGTAATGAGAAATTTAGGAGAACAGCTAGTTTATGTGGGAGGGGGCTGTAAGTCTAGGGTTTAGACATGTTGGAGTAAGGGGGTTAAGTAGAATAGCTGGAACATATTCTGTGCAGCAGGCACTCTGCTGGGCATTTTACATGACAAATCCATTCAATCCTTAAATGACTCCAAGTGTGGAAACTTATTGTTGCTCCTACATTATTGGGAGAAAAACAAAGAGAAATTAAGCACAGCCAAGCATGACATAGTGATGTTTCCATCAATGATGGGCTACATATGTGATGGTGGTCCCATGAGATTATAATAGAAGAGAAAAACACTTATCACATAGTGACATAGAAGTCCTGGTAATGTTATAGTACAACACATGATTCATGTTTGCGCTGCTAATGGTATCAATAAACCTGTTACACTATCAGTTGTGTAAAAGTTTAGCATATATAGTTATGAATAGTAAATAACACTTGATAATGATAATAATCAGCTATGTTACTGGATTATATGTTTACTATGCAATAGTTCTTATTGTTATTTTAGGGTATATTCTTTCTACTTACAAAAACCCAACTTACCATAAAATATAAGTGGTGTTATACTGTCAGTAGCTTCGTACATACCAGGTTTACCCCATCTCTTGATCATTTTCTCTTGTACTTTCTTTAATCCCATGTTGTTTTGTTTACCATGGCCCTAGGAGCAATAGGCTATGCCATATAGCCTAGGTATGTAGTAGGCTATACCATCTAGGTTTGTGCAAATACATTCCATGATGTTTGTGCAATGATGGAATTTCTCAATGGTGCTTTTCTCAGAACATACCTCCATTGTTAAGATATGCATGGCTGTGATTTGTTGATTTTATCACTATTGAGCTGGTAAGTGGCAAAGCCCAAACCAAGAGTCTTCTGATGCCAAAGCTGGTCAACCACTGAATCGATGGATAAATTTCAACTGAAAGGCCAGATCTCAAGGCCTCTCTGAGTCATCTAGTCATAAGAAAATGAACTATAGGGAGGAACTAAAAATGTTCAATGGGAACACAGAGAGACTGAAAGAAAAACAGCCATGACCAAAACATTTGGATGGATAATGGGAAACAGGAAGAAATAAGAACTTGGAGAAGTAAAGGAAACAGAGAACAGAGAACTGGATCTGAGTCACAGAAAATAAGGAAAGAAACTTAATGAAAAATTCAGAGTCCACAATGTAAATTGCTGCCAAAGGGGATGACAGCGGAAAGTTTACTGGAAATTCTGGAATAATACTGACAAATTATGAAAAGGCCCTTATCTGTCAGGAATAGTTTTGAGTACTTTATACATACTAATCATAATCATCACAACAAGTATACTATCCCATTTCACAGATTGTAAGTTGCCTCAGAGACAAGAAATGCCATTCAAATAATTAAATGGGAGGCCATTAGACTTAGGTGGCTTTGGATGCCTTGAGTCCCTAGGTAAGCACATTGATACCTAACTCAGAGTTTAGAAGAACATAAAACATAAGCTCCACCAATCACAGGTCGCCAGCTGGGCATCAGCCAGATTGCCTTGAATATCCCACCGGGATAATCCAGACAAGGTAATTACTCAAACTTGAACTAAATCGATCATTTCTTTGCCTTTCTCCTGCACTGGCCCTATAAAAGCTTTCCCTCATGCCCCTTTGTGGGAGATGTGGACCACTGTTGGATGGAGCTACCTAATTCATAAATTGCTGTTAGCTCAAATAAGCTCTTTAAAATTTTAATGTGCCGATGTTTATCTTTGAACCACTCAGAGTCACTTGGAGTAAGCAGCATGCTGTGATGTCACCAGTGAGTGTCGTCCAAGCATCCCTCATCATGCCGCAGTTTTGGGAGCACGGCACCTTGCACTGACCTGTACTGTCTTGAGAAATGACTAAATGATATCACCTCCTATCTTGTGATACATCAGTGATGTATAGGATAACTTGGATAAAGGGTCTCTTTTTCTTAAAAAGTCATTTAAAAAACTTCAATGAGTCAGAGCACAGGAAGAGCCCAGCTTCTGTGGCTCTAGTACTCCTAGACTCTGTGTGCCAAAGCCTTAAAGGTCAAGGCCACTGCTTCTGTGGGTTTGTTTGTTTTAGTTCCCTACCCTTTTCTTTCTATCATCTTCTCTCCAAAACAGCAGAGAGGCCAAGTGGGCCCACATATTTGAGAAGAGGGAGAAGAGAGGGTGCTGGAGAAGAACAGGGGTCCTAAACAAGAGGAGATCCTGGATGTTGAGTATAAGAACCTATTTCTGAGTCAAGCCTTTAATACTTGCTTTGAGGCAGTGGATAGAGGCTTAGCCTTGATCCCATCTAACCACAAAGAGGCAGTTGCTGACACAAAGAGAAAGGAAAGATTGCAAGCAACACTCATCAGCTCTCCATTCCCACAGGAATACCCATTCAGGCATATTTATTTCTCCTACTCATTGATTCCTCTGAGAGGAGACATTGCTTTGAGCTCTGGTTGAAAAATTCCTGGGAGGAATTCTACATTGGCCCATTGTCTGGAACAAAGTGGGAGTGAGATGCTCCTGGAGGCTTTGAAAGGACTCTGGTTTGAAACAGGGACTGACCAGAATTTGGATAACTGCTCTTACCAGCTTGGAACCCCAAAGCCCTGAATTCCCCATTCCTTATTTTGCTGAGCTTGTAGCCTCCAAAATGCACCCACTTCCTCCCTCTTAATGTCCCATACTCTCCTGTCTTTGTCATTTTCTGAAGTGGTGTTCATGAGGATTCCCAGTGATGGAGCCCATGTGCCAAAGAGAAGAAGGTGAGACCAGGCAGGGAAGCCTGGGTCCCTCCCTTCTCTTTTGGGAAGTGGGGTATGTGGGATAAGACTTTGGTCCTTGAAATAGGTGTTGGGAGAATTGAAAGCAACTCTACTTTATTGGTTCCCAAACTTTGAAGCAAATTGGAATCACCTGGAATTCTCCAAAAAATATGACTGCCTAGTTCCCATTTCCAAACATTCTGATTAAACAGGGATGGGATAGATATTGGAATTTCAAAAAGATGATCCTAATATGCAGCAAAATTTGGGAACTACCAGTCCATGTCACATTTGGCTCCCTAGGCAACTTCTGTGACATTTTGAATAGGCTAATAAGTCATCAGAAATCTTATGCCTGACACTGTTAGTGGTGAAGGTATTTGATAATGGTAGCTGCAGCTTCATTGAGTTCTTGCTAGGTAATAAATGTTTCATGTCCATTAATATAACCCTTAGGCTGATATTATTTCCTTCATTTTATAAATGGGAAATCCTGAGGTTCAAATATCTTAAAATATACGGTCCAAACTTACATGTTGACTAAGGAGTGGGGGCAGGATCTGAACACAGGGCTCTCCCCAAACCAGTCAGTGTTTTCCACTGCACCAGACTGCCCCTGGCTGGGACCCTTTGTTCTAGAAAGCTTGAAGACTGGCTTTGAATGCATGGTCTTGAGTTGGCCCAGGGAAAGTTGGATCTAATAAATAGATTTAGTCATGGTGGCCTGCTGGGACTTTCCTGTTTGGTTCTAGTACAGTGTTATGCTTGAGTGGCCTTTCTGACCCCTAGATCTCTTATCAAAAGTGGTTAACAGTCAGGCTTGATCATCTGGGAACTGAGCTTAGACATGATACAAGTATCAGAGTCCAAATCAATGACTTTTAAAGGAAAACAAAAGTCCTGAGAGACAGGTGGTAAAGAATACAAGAGAGATGGAGGAGGCAGACAAAAATCTGTTAGTTCAGTAAGTTTTGTTAAGGTGAGAAACTGTAGTATTAAAGGCATGGACCATGATTCTAGAGCAAAGGCTATTTGTGTGGAAGGAAACTACGGCCAGATGAACTGGGCTCAAAGCAGGAGGAGGAATTTTGTAGTCATGGGAAATGTGTTGACAAAGATTTTCTAATCTTCATCATATTCATTTTGCATAAATGTGTTAGTGATCTGTATTCAGAGCTAAAAAAATTTAAATTAATACTATTATGCACCAATACTGCTATATTATAGTACATTACTATGTTATATATTATATAATGTTATGTAATATCAATACTATATTATATCATAATATAATATATAATATATGCACATTATATATATAATTTGAGCAGTCATCTGCTAGATGACACATAAGGACCTTGCATGGCTGGAAAGACTTTGCAGAAGAAGCATGTTGTGGTTGCTAATGAGCTCAGCAGGTTGGCAACCTGAGAGAATGCGGCCAAACACTTGCTGGCTATGCGACCTAGGCCAGAGTACATAAACTTTCTGAGTCTTAGTTTCTTTATCTGTAAAATGAGGCTATGATTTGCTCTCATAAATTTGTTGTTGGATTCAGTAAGATGAACACCTTGTACATTCCTTGGCATACGAGTTTCCTGGCCTTCCTGGGTGATCCTATTCTTTTATTCTCTGGAATAGAAACACATTAAACCATTTTTATAATATGCAGCAGGTTCAGTATCACTTAAATGTAAAAATATTGTAGGTGATTAAATATAATAATATATGTAAAAGTGTTTTGAAAATTATAAAGTGCTAAGTGACTCTAAGGTATCATTATTTTAATTATGTAATTATACAAGATCAGACTCTGTCTCCTGGCTCTGACTACTACCTCCTGTTGCTGACTCTCAAATCTGCATTTCTAGGTCAAATCCCTGGAGGGTCCTCCTCAGGGGTGTACATCTCCATTTTGCATTTCCAAAAACAGACTCATTATCACCCCTCTAAATGTGTCTTCCTCTTCCCGCTTCTCCTCTTGGTACTTCAGATAGAGTAGTCCTCTCTGTTGTTTTGGGAGGGGGGATCGGTCTGTGAGTACAGATCAGGGTGAACCGAGGAGGGTGCCCCTAGAATCAGAAAATCATAGTTTGTATCCTGGGGGACAGAGGGGATAAAATAGATATACATATTGAAATCTTGGAGGGGTGAATATAATATATTCTAGAACCTAATTGCCATGATTCAAATCCCAGCCTTATCACCTGTGGGCTGTGTGACCTCAGACTTTACTGTTCCTCAGTTGCTTCACCTGTGAAATGGACATAGAAATAGCAGCATGTTCCCTACTGCTGTGGTTTGGATTTCATGACTAGAATAGTTAAAGTACTTTAATACCATGTTACCTATCATTATCTTTAGCCTGGCGCTGCCTTTACAGTTACATAGTCTTGGATAAAGTAGCTAAACTCGGAGCCTATTAGCTTATCCGTGAAGAAGAACAGCATACTTGCCTGCTAGAGAATGTGATGATTGAATAAGAAATAAAATTTGCTATTCAGGACTTGGAAGAATTTCCTAGGTAGTCAGTATCAAGATGGTAGGTTGAGTCCTGTTGCCTAGAGAAGACAGACAATATGAATGTGGCTCCCCCGCCCCTTATTTATTTATTTGTTTATTTATTTATTTGTTGAACTGGGGATTAAACCCAGGGGCATTCTACCTCTGAACTATACTATACACCCAGACCTATTTTATTTTGAAACAGGGTCTTGCTTAGTTGCTGGGGGCCTCACTAAGTTTTTGAGACTGACTTTGAACCTGCAGATCCTCCTGTCTCAGCCTCACAAGTACTGGGATTCCAGGTGTACGCCATCATTCCCAGCTCCCCCTTCTTGATTATCTTTTCTGTGTCCAGACTGGCCATCTTACCTGGGTTTGGTCAACTATTCCTGAACTTGGATGCTTACCCTTCATCTCACCTGGAAGGCGTGCCTTCGCTCAGCATGGACACTGGGCACCTTCCACTCACTGTCTGCCTCCATTTCCCCTTCATGGTTGGGGTGGGGATTGGACTTAATCAGGATCAGAGTTAAGGAAATGGCTTTTAATTTCAGCAAAGTGAGTTCTGGTCATGATGGACTCCAGATTTCTACAGTTCCCATTTGGGGACTTGAAGAGAGCCTCCCATGACAACCAAACATCCTTTCCCTTCTATTTGCTATGAGTATCTTTTTTTGGGGATCTCCTAAAAACTGATCTAGGTTAAGTTGGGTACCCCTAGTCTTGGTTATTATGCTGCATAGGAAGACCCCAATGTCCTCCTGATTTCTAACCATCATAAGCACTGGAATTGTTATTCTATTTCCATGGACAATATGGTCAATTGGACTGGAAAGGGGACATTTTCCTTCTTCAATATTTGATGTGCTCACCTCTTGAAGTCCGTGGCCAATGTGTGGGCAGACTTTCCTACAGACAGCAGCTGAGCCTCTGGCGTTTACTCCCTCAGTCACATGAGCTCAGCATGCCTTTTGGTCAGGACTTTTTCCTCTCATCAGTGACCATATTGTGTTTGTCATCCATAACTTTTGATACTCCCTCCAATGCCTCTCATGTTCTAGATGGTTCTAAATGGTGGTCTCTCCACATTCAGTTGCTTTTCTAACTATAAAAGAATAACATTCACCTTCCTAAGATGATACTTCTGATAATTCACTCCAGTGGTTTTCCCAGTGTCCATTGGTAGGGGCGGATTTTCCATGAAGGGAATGAGGCTCTAGGTTGAGGGCGACTCATTGGTAGGGATTCTGGTATTATGTTTGCATGGTCATAAGTTCTTGTAAAATTAACAGTGGTAACATTTTAATCTATATCAATAGAGACTTCCATGTTTTTCTGCTTTGGTTTCTCTTGTTTGTATTCCTTCCTGTGTCAGAAGGTGATGGTGTACTGAGTATATTGTAGAGTGGTATAACAAGAATTTTAGTTGCTAATACATTATTGTTCAATTTAGTGGCATATATCCTGTTTCGGTTCATAGTCACTTGTGCTGTTATGTTGTTTCCTGAATTTTGTGATGTTTTTGAAATCTGTCAGCTTTAAAAAATATAACATGTTGTGACTTATTTAATTTAAAATAGTTATTTTTGTACCTAATTTTGTATGAAAAATTTTATGAAGGTACCCAAAATTATATGTTTCAAGCTCTAAACAACAAAAAGAATTCACTCTTGCTTATATTTTTAAAAAATATACTATCCTACACTTGGGAGGCTAAGACAGGAGGATCACAGGTTTGAGGCCAGCCTCTACAATTTAGTGAAACCCTCAGCAAATTAGCAAGACCCTCTTTCAAAATAAAAAAAAATTTAAATGTTGGGAATATAGCTCAGAAGTAGAATGCCCCTGGGTTCAATCCCCAGTACCAATATATATATATATATTTGTCTATAATTTATATATGTATATATATAAATTATATATTATATATATTATATATCATATGTATTTCTAGAATTTAAATTCCTCCTTTCTGGGATGTTAATACTTATTTCCCAAATTTCCCCAACCTTCAACACTGTCAACCTGGAACTTTTGCTCCTGTTATGTACCCTCTCTCCCCTCAACATGTCATACACACTCTGATTTCAAGTTCTTGTGCGTCTCTAAATTCTACCAGTTCATCTGAGCCTTGCCACACTATGTGTCAAGGATAAATATAACAAGGTCACAGTTAGTGACTATTCTCAATATGACAGGCATTGTCATACATTGTCTTTAGTTCTTACAGTCACCAAGAGAGGAGGCGTCATTAAGGTCATTCTGTATATGAAGAAGGTTCTGTGTGGTTATTCTGCCCAAAACCACAGAGCATGTAAGTCAGGAGATAGCATTTGCTATGGCCTCAAAGCAGCATCTCTCAAAGGTAATAACTCCCCCACATCAGTCAAGAGTTATCTCTGAACCCCAAAGTACCACCTTGTGAACAGCTAGCTACTTGTACTATTATTTAGTTGTTTTGGTAGACACAGTTCTTACTTCCTCCTTCTTTTTCTACCCCAACTTGAGCATATTAACCTGGAACACAGGGATAAGATCTTATGCTTCCATGTAGCTGCTGCAAACTAAAGAGCCTGCTTTGTGCAGACAATTTAGCGTTTATTAAATCACGATTTTAAAAGTTGCTCAATTAGAAAACAACTTAAAGAAATAAAAACAAAGGCAGTTTAGATGGAGACCACATTTCCAGTTCATAGGAGTTGGGAAACTAAGAGAATAGGGATCTCTGTCCTAATATTTCAACACCAGACAGAAGAGAGATGTTAAATAATGCATATTAGAAACATTTGAATTGACAATGTCAAGAAATACTGTCTAAAAATATTATTCACAGAGAAAAGCAATTCACATGTGTCTTGACTCTGACAGTTCAATGTAGGTGATAGGACTGAGAAGGAACTCAGTTTTTAGAATATAGCTAAAAATTATATAGGGATTTAAATATCAATTTCTGTCACTCAACCTGAAAAATGCACATTTTTCAAAACCAATATAAATACTATGATGATGAGAATTAACAAATATGTTTCAGATCAGAAAGATTATGATGCCAGTGCAGTTTTCCTTTTTTGTCTCTCTTTTTTTTTTTTTTTTGCAGTACTGGGGATTGAACTCAGGGGCATTCTACCTCCGAGCTACACCCCCAGCCCTATTTTTTATTCTTTATTTTGAAACAGGGTCTCACTAAGTTGCGGAGGACCTCACTAAGTAGCTGAGGCTGGCCGCAAACCCGGATCCTCCAGTCTCAGCCTCCCAAGTACTGGGATTACAAGCGTGCGCCACCACGCCCGGCTTTTGTGTCTTTTTTGATACCTAATTGTTCATATGTGTTTTTCATGGGATAGTGAGAGTGGGGTTTATAAGCTTCACGTTCTTATTCTTCTCTCTTCTCTCCCTTCCTGTCATGGTTTGGATCTAGAATGTTTCCCAAAGTGGGGCTTTGGGGAAGTAAATAGATCATGAGGGCTCACCTCACCTGTGGGTTAATCCATTGGTAGCTGGATAGACGACTACTGAGAGGTGGGACATGGTTGGAGGAAGCAGGTCAGTAAGCATGAGCCCTGGAAGGGTATCTCTCTCTTGGGTCCTTCCTGTCTCTCTGCTTCCTGGCTGTCATGAGCTGAGCAGCTCTCCTCCACCACACCCTTCTGCCATGACGTTCTGCCTCAACTCAGGCTCCAAGAAATGGAGCCAGCGGACCATGGACTAACACCTCCAAACTATGAGCAAAAGTCTCCCCTCCTCTAAGTTGCTCTTGTCGGGTATTTTGATCAGAGCAACATAAAGCTGACTATTATGCCTCCCCCCCCCCCTGCATTAGTGTATTAAATTGGATGGAATGTTTTGTTCTCAGACTCAAGTTAGAGGTATCTACCTCTGCAGAGCATGCTGAGAAAAATTCTGGATAAATAATAATAGTGATTGTTAAGATTTGTCCAGTGCTTTCTATATGCCAGGTAATGTTCCAAGAGTTTTATGGGCACTGACTTGCTTAACCCTCACTGAATGCTGGGAACAGGACTCATGAGGGAAGGCTCCTGTCCACACTTTACAGACGAGATTGACGAGGCCAGGAGATATGTAAGGACATGCCAAGGTCACATGGCTATAGGTAGCATACTGGGATTGAAAATTGGACCACTTGGCTCCAGAAAGCCTGGCTGGAACTCCTGAATTGCAGGGGATGGCAGGGGAGGGAAGCTGGCTGCTTCTGGAGAAGGTTCATTCTATTTTTGGACAGCTCTGTTAGAAAAATTCTTCTTTATATAGAGCTAAAACCAGCCTCCCTATTACCCGTGTGAAGTGAGTGGATTCGCAGAGAATGTCACTAGATGGGCGGCCAGGCGGGAAGGCAAAGGCCAGGTTGTGTAGTATCTGAGGCCACCCCAGCCTGTGAGGCTGCTGTGGAGTCTGAGTCCTGGCAAGTGACCCACTATTAAGACACACCTGCTGAAGTATGGATGTTGAAATGTTCCCCAGAGGCCCAAGTGTTGAAGGCTTTGTGCCCAGGGAGGCACTACTGGGAAGCACTAGAACCTTCAAGAGGTGGGGCCTCATGGGAAGTCTTAAGTCATTAAGGGTGTGGCCTTGAAGGGGACAGTGAGCCCCAACGTCATATGGCTGTAGGTGGCACACTGGGGTTGAAAATAAGACCACTTGGCTCTAGAAACTACCATATGCTCAAAATAAGGCATCATGGCCTCGTTTACTTCCTGCAGTTGAGGTGAACAGTTTTGCTCTACCACACGCTCCCATCATGACTGGCTGCCCTGCCACAGGCCCAGAGCAGTGGGCCAACTGATCACCGCTGGAACCTCCAAACTGTGAGACAAATGAAACCTTTCTCTTTACAAGTTCATTACCTCAGCTATTTTGTCATAGTGATTGATACCCGACTAACACATCTCCCCATGCTGCACCTGGATGACAGAGATTCCAACTCCATGGTGGAAATTTACATTTATCCATACTGCATTGAACATTGCTGGTTTCTTTTTATCATTCCAATGTAGATGTTCTTGTCTCCCAACTCTGAATTTTAGTATATTAGCTACATTTTTTTTCCGTTTTCCACATTCATCAATCCTATTTTTTTGTTTTTTTTTTTTTTGGTACTGGGGATGAAAAGTAGGGATATTCTATCTCTGAGCTGTACCCCCAGCTCTTTTTTGATTTTTTATTTTGAAACAGGGTCTTGCTAAGTTGCTGAGGCTGACCTCAAACCTATGATCTTCCTGTCTCAGCTTCCCAAGTACTGGGATTACAGGCGCATGCCACCACACCTGGCTTCATCAATACTATTTTATTCGAGCTATTAATAATATCCCAAGAAAGATCTTACAAGTTGGTGCCTAAAAAAATAGACTTGAAATTGCCAGTCACCACAATGCTGTAGTATTTTTGCCTGGTGATCTATTTCCTGCCATTCTCTTCTCTTTTTCTCATTAGACTCTACCCTGGGCACTTCAGCAGCCAAGTGACCACTGGGTAAGAAAGAGTAAAATTCATAAACCTTGGAATGAAGTAACCAGGAAGCATGTTTAATGGTGTTTAACAGGAAATAAAATGGTATTTATGTTTTTGCTTAATGGAGAATCAATATTTAGCTATGACCAAATTGGAAAGTTCCTCTTTCCATGCCAAAAAAGAGAAAAATGCCACAGATCTTATAAGCCCTCCTGCTGCCACTGCTTTGAGAAGAATAAGAAGTTAACTGGGCAGAACACAGAGAAAACACAGGAGGCCAAGACAGAACACAGGCACTGACCCAGGAAAGCAGGGAGAGGACCTTTCCCAGTCCATTAGTAACCCACAGCAGGCAGGGTGGCCTTTCGCAGCCCGCAAGTAGAGTAAGAGCCTTTCCTTAGAAATACCCAGCACTTTATTACTTAAAATCTGAACTTTCAGTGGTTGTAGCTAGAAAGAGGAAAAATTCTCCACAATTATAATAAAGATCATGATATCAGGAAGCAATTTTCCCAACCCCCGGGAAGGGCCCAGAGAGGGATATAGCCCACAAAAGAAATTAACACATTTTGTTTAGAGGAATTGAGGAATTCTGGGCTAAACTCCAACCAAACCACTCCTATCATCATTCACAAATGACCAAATATTTCATTAGACATTAGTTAAGAGAGAATGAAATTTAATGCAGAGTACCATTTATACTTTTTTATTTTATTTTTTGTGGTACTGAGGCTTGAATCCAGGGGTATTCTACCTCTAAATTGACACCCCCAGTCCTATCCTATTTTTTATTTTGGAACATGGTCTCATTAAGTTGCTGAGACTGGCCTCAACCTGCGATCTTCCTGTCTCAGCCTCCCAAGTACTGGGATTACAGGCATGCACCACCATGCCTGGCTTCGCTTATACCTTTTAGTTTACTATATGGTTATTTTCATATCACTTCTTTAATAAACCTGATGTAATTTTAATTTTGAAAGAGTTCATCTTTTTTTCCTCATAAGGTACCCTGTTATTAAAATTTAATAAGAAGTCTCCCTGTGCAATGTCAGAGATATTGGTCTAAACCCAACCAAATGAAATTTAATACTTGCATTTACATCTCTGGGGCCTAAAGTGGGTAGCTCTGAGAAGCAGTCCCCTTTATAATGTTCAGAACAGCTTATTACCACCTAGATGAGCTCCACATTACATCTCCAACCATGCACAGGTATGTGTCCATGAAAACCCAATTCAGGGTAACAGAATGATTTATTTCTTGAGGCATCTGATGCTTTTGAGCAAGGTGTCCATTCCGGTGCTCTATCCCATGCCCAAGTTTCATCCTAATAAGTCCCAGGAATTCCAAGAGATAAATCGTAAATAGTCAAAACAAGAATAGTTGCAATTTAGTATGTGTTGTAGTTGGATGTCCCCTGAAGATGAGCTCATGTTTTAATGCTCAGAGTTGACGTATTTAAGTCATGAGAGTTGTAATCTCATCAGTGGATGAATCCATTGTAATGGATTTACTGGTTGGTAACCTAGGCAGGTGGGCTATGGCTGGAGAAGGTAAGTCTCTGGTGTATGGCCTTAGGGACTGTGCTTTTGTCTTTGAATCCCTTTGCTTGCTGGCTTTCTTGCTTCCAGTTTCTATGATGTGAGCGCAGAGCCCTTGCTCTCTTGTGCTTTCCACTTCCTGCCCCCATGCCCTAAGCTCCACTGACTCAGTCTCACACGGACTGAACCCTGGAATCTCCAAAAACTATGAGCAAATAAATCTTCCTTCCTCTGAATTGTGTGTTGTCACAGCAATGAGAATGTTGCCTGAGATAGTATGTGTCTATTTAAAGAAATGACTTTGGTTTACTCCTTTAAGGGTTCTCATAGTAACTCTTTAATGGAGATTTAATTACCCCAGTTTTATGTATTGAGACACTGGAGTTCAAAAATGTCTATCTTTTCTGTAGTCAAATAGCTAAGAGATGCAGAGCTTGTATCTGTTCTCCATACTGCAGTCATTTCCACACTTGGCACAATGCTTACGTTTTACTGCCAGTTCCTTCCCAAGTTTCTTTCCCCCTGTGTGTACCTCCAGCACTGTGGTTCTGTTTTTATGTTCACCCTCTGATGGACTGTTGTTTGCTCACTACCTGACCTTCACCGGGCACTCTTACGGCACTGCATTTCTCGGAGTCAGAAGGGCTTGGGACCATGGGTAAGGAATGGTGGGATCTGGGCACCTGCACTGTGGTCTGAAAGGGGGAGGTGCTGCTGTATCTGAGGACAAGTTCCATTAGCCACAGGGATGCCTCATCTCATGGCAAAGGCCATACCGAAGTTTCTCCAGCGTGGGGTCTTAGATGGGCTTAAAGGTAATAGTACCTGGGATTTTTCCAAATCTTGTCTTCTCTCCTGGAGGTCCATTGAAATGATGAGGGACCTCCGGGCCAAATGCCAGACAAGTTACACTGCAGTGTGTCAAGCTGGTTTTTATCAGTCAGTTCTCTCCACCCCTTTAGAATAACTTCCGGAAAGTATCCAATGCTTTTCCACAGACCAAGGACATCCATTCATGGAGCGTAAAATGTAGAACATCCATTCTCTAAAAAAGACCCTTTTCCCAATGTGCCTATGAATTTATTTTAAAAGAGTCTGTGCTTACACCAAAGGAGTGCATTTTCCAATGATGGAATTTCTCCAATGGTGGAAATATATTTGGAGGACAGGGATTTTCTTGCTACACATTTGGATTAGTTCCCCAGGGTGGACTTAACAAATGGCCATAAACTTGGTAGTTTAGAACAACAAAAACCTATCCACTGAAGGGGTGTGGAGGCTGGAAATCTGAAGTTTAGGTGTAGGCAGAGCCATGTTTCCTCTGAAGGTTTGTGGCGGAGGGAGTCCTTCCCTGCCCCTTCTAGCTTCCAGTGGCTCCAGCTATTTCTTGATTCATGGATGTGTCACCCCAGTCTCTGCCTCCATCTCTACATGGCCTTTTTCTTTGTCATTGGGATTCAGGGCCCACTTGGATAATGTAGGATGGTTTCAACTCCGGATCCTTACCTTAATTATATAAGCAGGGAACTTTTTGTTCAACTAAGGTCACATTCACACTGGGTGACTGTATCTTTTTAGGGGCCACCACTTGGCTCACAGCAATATTAAATTCTACTATTTGGGCAACATTCTTGTGTACCTACAAACTGAAGGCCAACCTTGTACAGGAGAAAGAAGAGAATTGTGAACATTGGAGTCCTCATTGTAACCTCTTGCCTAGGACAGGGCCATGAATGTTAGTCCGGCATCACAGAACTCTGGGAAAGTTGACAACCATCCTCACAGGACTTGAGCTTCAGTTGTGGTGGAGATGTGAGGAAGAGAACATCCATATTTGAGAGGATGCAGAGAAGGCTATGGAAAGTTTTAGCAAAACCGAAGCACAATAGAGAATAAATCATCTCTCATTACTTTTCAAGACACTTCATTTTATCACAAATTCCTAGAGATTAAATGAGCTTAAGGTCCAAAACTTAAATTCTATTTATTTTTCCCCTAGGCAAGGGAATGAAAAAAACTGTTTAATTATTGACTGCCTCTTCTAAGTTTTTAAATTACATTATATTATTTTATCTTCATACTAGCACTATAAAGAAGACTTTAATATTTATACTCACTATGCAAATGTGGAAAGCGAGACCTTGAGACATTAAATAGCTTGTCAATAACCCACAACGAGGCATCACCGGAGCCGAGATACACGGGCACGTGCTCTTTCTAGGACTCCACTGCCCAGTGATTAGTCTAGGGCAGCCCTAGATCTCCACATCGACTGCCTTGACATGACTGATTTTCCTTCTCTTCCTCCTGAAACAACTCTGAAGCATCCTTTACCAACCAGCAGGAGAAGCCCGAGGCTGAGCAGCAGATTTTCTTTCTGCTTACACTATACTGCCATCCAGTGGGAAAATAATTGATGGCAGACGATACCATTTTTGCTTTCTTCATGTTTGGGTGCTGGTAATGAACTGGTATTTAAAATGTGCTCTTGAAGTTGTGGCCCTATCAAAATCCACATCAGTGTCCCACCCCTGCCTCCGTATGTACATGCCTACTATTCCTGCACACCTCTCCTGCAAATGAGTATTCACCTCGCCTCCTTTGTGTAGCAGAGAAGTGAAGGTGGTAGGCCACCTTTGGCGTTACAAATATGATTACAAAGTGTTAGAGTTAGATATGAAATGTCCCCGAAAGAGCTCATTTATTAATGTTTGGAGCTGATGTAATTGAGTCATGAGGGTTGTAATCCCATCAGTGGATAAATCCATTGTAAAGGATTTATCAGGGTGATGGTCCAGGGCAGTAGGGTAGCTGGAGGGGGTGGATCTGTGGGGTTGTAGCCTTGGAGATTATATGTGGCTCCTCCTTCCCCTGCTCTCTCTCTTGTTTCCAGGTTCCATGATGTGAGCACAGCCCATGTGCTGTCCCTCTCACTGCTTCCTGCTGCCATGCCCTGAGATATGCGGTCCCTGGCCTCATATGGACTGAACCAGAAACCATAAGAAAATACACCTTCTTTCCTCTAAGTTACATGGTCAGTGTTTTAGATTATAGCTGCAAGAATGCTGACAGGAACACAAATGTCCAGTAGTTAAAAATCACAAGCAAAAATACATGCTTCCCTAATTTCCCCTTATAAAACTGTGCCCCTTGGCATCTTTTAATTTAAAAAACATTTTAGGGAATTATTTAGACAAAAAAAAAAAAGAAAAACATAAACTCTTTGAAACATGTTTCCTATCTGAGAACACAAGTTATGTCCCATCAAAGATAATGTAAATACAAAGCCCATGACAGAGCCCACCCTGGTACTGAGGGTGGCCAGGGCGCATATCTTGAGTCAGCTGTCAGAGTAATACCAGCTGTTCAGTAGCGCAATGCTCAGTACCTTGGTGTAAATGTGGAGCGGGAAGGGGCAGGTCTAATCACCCCATCATAAAATTCACAGTCTGAGCCCAAACTCTTGTTGTTGCTGTAAAAGTCACCACAGAGTTACAGGCTTGAAACAACCCCCTTTTATGATGTTACTGTTCTCAAGGTCAGAGGTTTACAGTGGAATTTACTGGGCTAACCCATCAAGGTGTCAGCATGCTGGTTCCTTCTGGGAGCTCTGGGGAAAATCCACCTTCTTTCTTTTCCCAGCCTCCTGAGGCTGCCTGCATTCACTGGCTGCTTCTTTCATCTTCAAAACTGGCAACATTGAGCCGGGCGTGGTGGCGCACGCTTGTAATCCCAGTACTTTGGGAGGCGGAGACCGGAGGATCCGGGTTCGCGGCCAGCCTCAGCTCTCTCTCTCTCTCTCTCTCCCTGTCTCTCTCTCTCTCTACTTAGTGAGGCCCTCCGCAACTTCATGAGACCCGGTTTCAAAATAAAGTATAAAAAATAGGGCCGGGGGTGTAG
>PVJS01036041.1:0-20671 GCA_004027185.1 Glis glis
CAGAGCTATAGTAATAAAATCAGCATGGTACTGGCACAAAAACAGACACATAGACCAGTGGAATAGAATAGAAGATACAGAAACAAGTCCACAAACTTATAGCCAATTGATTTTTGACAAAGGCGCCAAACACATACGTTGGAGAAAGGACAGTCTTTTCAACAAATGGTGCTGGGAAAACTGGTTATCTACCTGTAGAGAAATGGAGCTGAATCCTTACCTCTCACCCTGCACAAGAGTCAACTCGAGATGGATCAAAGACCTGGAAGTTAGACCAGAGACTGTGAAATTATTAGAAGAAACCATAGGTCCAACACTCCATCATATAGGCACAGGTAGAAACTTCCTCAACAAGACTTTATTTTAAATAAATAAATGAATAAATAAAAAGGGCTTGGGTATAGCTTGAAGTTAGAATGTCCCAGGTTCAATCCTCAGTACATAAATAAATAAATAAATAAATAAATAAATAAATGGAAGAAAAGAAAAAAAAGAAACCCAGATGTGTGGAGTATATGTGTTCATTGCTACTGAGGTATGGCATGTTTAAAAAATTATTCACTCTGACGGAAATGAACTGAGGCGTGCACTGATTCTTCATGTCCTCCCACCATATAACCAAATTTAATTATAATTCTCAGATGTGCTGGCTTGTAGTTGTCGCCATTTTCTTGTTTCATTAGCAACAGATGTTTCTTGTTTTTTTAAAATTCTTTTCAGTGTATTTTCTTGTAGAATTCTCTCTCTCCAAGCTTTTCTTATGTCAAGCTTGGGGCTTTGCAAGAAAGGTGGCTGCTCTAGTGTGAATATGCTCCCCAAAGTTCATGCATTGGAAACCCAGTCCTCAGTACAGCAGTGTTGAGAGGTGGGGCCTTTAAGAGGAGTTTCAGTTAGTGTAGTTATCACAAAAGTGAATTTTTATTGTTGCTATAGTGGGTTTGTTATGAAAGTGAAACACCCAGATCAGTGATCCCCCAAGGAAGCTCCAGGAGTCCAGGTCCACATGCAAAAGCAAGGAGTCTTTATTATAAACTCAAGCTTGGACCCTCCGCCTGTCCGACGCAGCGGTGAAATGGAGAGCCCCGAGCTGATTTTTAGAACAACTTTTATACCAAACTGGGGGCCTTTGGTGCCCTTTATTTTGATTGGCTAACAAGCAGGGATTTGAATCTTGTCGTTTGGGGATTGGTGTAAGTCTTGGCGCGTGCAGGGTTGCCAAAAAAGGTAGGGTATAGGCCCTGAGTTAACAGCTATGGAACGTCTGATTCTTGTTTGTCTCATTTTTGATTGGTCCTTTCTTGGGTGGGGTGACTCTACGGTTTTTCCAGGAACCCAGGGTCAGGTTAAGGCCTAGCCTGAATTTTTGTTTCTTGGAGCCTGTCATGGCGATAGCTAGGCCAATTGGCGGGCTCTTCAAAAGGAAGTTCAACCCCTCCGGTTCTCTTGCCTCCCTCAGTTTTCCTTCTGCTCTCCTGTTAGGCAACTAGCTAGATTAGCAGATGGTGTCGACTGGGACAGACTGGAAGTTCACCTTTGGAGCCTCAATCACCTAGACCCCTTCCCCTGTGGGAAAGGGGGCAGAGAAACAACACAGGTGACTAAGGTGCTATGTGCAAAGGGCAGTGGACCACCCCAAATGTAATACGTATAAAGAAGGAGTCCAAAGGGAATATACAACCCAACACGTGGAAAACTCCATGCTGCTTTCCATTCCTGGACATGGGCTGTTCCAGACCCTGTCTCTGGAGTGTAACCTCTTGCCTCAGGCCACTTTCCGTTCCAGAGGCCAGCCTGTTCCAGATGCTTTTCTCTGGGACATGATCCTTTCCTCCCTCTCCCCATGGCCTTTTCCACATGAAGCCTTCGCTTCTCTCAATAAACCTCCAGTATTCCCCATTTGTGCTTTCTGTTTGAATACTTTCTAAGCAGAGAAGCAAGAACTGAGGCAGTCAGAATAATTTTTAAATCTCCCACCCAGTAACACTCCCACCATGGGGTGACCAGCAAGAAGGTCCTTGCTAGATGCTGGCACCTTAATATTGGATTCCTCAGCTTCTAAAACTGAGAGCAAAACATTTCTTTTCTCTCTAAATTATCCAGTCTGTGGTATTCTCTCATAGTAACACAAACTAGCGTCTATAATGCATATGTCAGGAAACCTCAAATTTCCTAAGAAATACAGAGAGAACAGTTATAAAATCTGTACAAATCATATACTTTATTTTACTATAAATATCAGCCTGATTTATCTTTGGGTGAGAAAGCATTTTTATGCTACATAGGTTCACTCCCTATGGTGAAATAAATTGAAAGATTTCTAGCATATCTAACTTAACCTTAAGCAAAGTCTGGTCACTTTGGGGGTTCTGAGCTTCAAACTGTTTAAATCTTTGCTGGGGGCTTTTAATGAGAAGCTGCCTCTCTGGGTAATGCTTGTCTAATTTTATGCTACCTGAACATTTTCACATCAACTTTGGGATAAGAAAGAAATATAGTGTTCAGCCTTGGGGTAAATGCAATACTGAGTGTGTTCCCCATTACCTCACCACACTCCCATATAAAGTGAAGTATATGGTCAATTCCGGGGTAAGTGAATTCTACAAGGAAATAAACTAAGTTATGTGTCTGGGTCAAAGAGTATTCCTGATTCCTCATCCAGGGATCCCAGTCAGTCTTTGGAAGGTGGCTTGATTCCTAAGGACACAGACACAAGGTAACATTTGTTGTATTCATAGGGAAGGTCTTGCCTTAAGGAGGGGCTCAGCTTGAATGGGTCCTTCCAAGTGTAAATTGGTGCCTCCTGGCAGGCCCTGAAGCTAGAAAAGTTTCACTGGGTACATGTGGGCTGAAAGGGAAGGATACTTGAAAATAAATCTGCCCAGGAAATTGACCCCAGGTAAGCATTGATATGCTTTCTGTCTTTCAACATTGGAACCATCTTTTCAAGAATTTAATATAAATGAAATAATCATACATAATACACTTTTTTGTCTTTAGTTTCTTTTGCTCAGTGTGCTTTTGAAATTCGTTCTTGTGGTGTTTCTCAATGCTCCATCCTTTTTATTCCTAAGTAATAAGACTCCAAATGAATTTGACACCTTTTATCTATTCATCTGTTGATGGGTTTTTGGTTTGTTTCCAGTTTGAGGCTATTTTGAATAAAACTGATGTAAAAATTATTTGAATACGTGTAGACATATATTTTTATTTCTCTTGGGTAAGTATCTAGGAGTAGAATTGCTAAGTCATATGCTAAGTGTATGTTTAACTTTATGAGAAACTGCCAAACTGTTTTCTAAAGTGGCTGTACCATTTTGAAATCCTCCCAGAAACAAACATCTGAGAGTTCTAGTTGCTCTACATCTTTGCCAATAGTTGGGATTATCAGTCTTTTTAATTATAGCCCTAGTGAATGTGTACTGATACATCAGTGTGGTTTTAATTTAAGTATCTCTGATGACTAATAATATTTAAGATTTTTTTCTTGTGTTTATTTTCTCTTCATAGATATAATTTTAAAGTGCAATAATTCTCTAGTAATTCTTAATGTTAATTGTGTTATATTTTGATAGTAATAATTTATTTATATTTTATGACCTTCTCTTGGAACTGAATTTCAGAGCAATGAATTTATAAGCATCTGTATTTATTTAAAGGCCATTGAAAATAAGAGTGTTCATCATCAAATTGCTGGTGACAGAAAGTGCTGGGACATTCACTGTGAGCTCACTGCTTGCCAGGCTGTCTCTGAAGGATTTCCTGCTTTGTCTCCCTTTGGCTCATCTGCCTAATGTCTTTCTCAGGGTAGGGGATTCTGGTTTGTTTCTCTAGGCCTCTTTCAGTTTTAAAACCTGACCATCTTCATGAACATGCTCAGAAGAGCCATTGCTACACGCTAGTACTTTAGGGCCATCTGAATTCCCAAAGGAAAGGGATCTGTCCCAGACAGGGGTGATATTTATTTTCTTTAAATTGTGAAATATATTTAAATTGTAAATATGTCACATATCATATGATATCCACTTTGTTTTAAGTTGTAAAACATATCAAAATGTATCAGAAGAGCATATACAGCATATAGATACAATTTAAAGACAATTATAAATTGAAAACTTGAAAAACAAATACCCAGGTTAGGAAGGGAATTTTTCCAGCCTCTGGGAACCTCCCCTCCCCCAGTACTGAGTCATCCACTGTCAAAAGCAGCACCCTCTCTCCCCAGAGAGGACCTTTATCTTTACCTTTATGGTAATCATTGTCTCAGTCAGTACTCTCACAGCTGTAATCCAAAATGACTGACCACACACCTTAGAGGAAGGAAGATTTATTTGCTCACAGTTCTTTGGAAATTCTGGGTTCAGTCCATGAGGCCAGGGTCTGAAGTTCGGGGCATGGTGGCGAGAAGTGGAGAGAAAGCTCTCAAAGCTCTGCTCTCACATCGTGGAGGCCAGAAGCAGAGGAGAGAGCAGGGGAAGGAGGAGCCATATGTAATCTCCAAGGCCACACCCTCAGGGACCCCTCCATAACAACCAAGCCCTGCTTCAAACATTGCTACCTTGTTTCTGTGAGGGATGGGGCCATTCTAAATCCCATTACAATAATTTCCTGGCTTAAAAAAGTCTTTCACACACACACACACACACACACACGCACGCACGCACGCACGCACACACACACTCTAAAGCAATATAGCTTTGGATTTGATTTTTTAACTTTAATATGACTATATTAAGTGTGTATACACTTTTCTTTGGCTCCACACTGAGAGTTTATCATGCTGATGTGGGGTAGAAGTGGTGAATTTTTATTGCTCTGTAGTAGTCCAGTGTGTGTGTCCATTTGTCTGTTGATGAACATATGCAGAGGAGTGGATCAGAATAGAGAGGAACAGAATTCAATGCAAGGAATGGAATGGGAAGAGAAATGGAATGAAATGCACCAGAATGTAACTTGCATCGTTATAAACAATGATGCTATGGACACACGTGTCATCAGGTGCAAATGTGACAGTTACACTCAGGAGTGTAATTGTTAGATCACAGAATTCTTGAATGTTTAGTCTTGTGAAACAAACTGTTCCCCAAAAGAGTTTTATAAATTCCCACCACCTCTGTTACTCCATATCCTCACTAGCTCTTGGCTTTATCAGATATTTCCATTTTTCCCAATCAAGTGGGTATCTAACAAAACCTTACTGGGGTTGTAATTTTATTTTGTTTGTTAATTCACTCAATCAGTGTTTACTTTTTTTTTTAATTTTAATAATTTCTTTTTTTATGTTTTTATTGGTGCATTATAGTCTCACTTCACAATGAGTATCAGTTTGGTGTTAACATACATGCACACAGCTCTTGGTGTCCCTCCCCCCGTGAGCAGTGTTTACTTTTTAACTGGACATGGAGTTTATGCTTAAAGTATTTTCTAATATAGTTGGACTTATATCCAGTATCAGATTTTTTGTCCTACTTACTAACTAAATTGTATTTTTATTAATCCTTCCTTCCTTCCTTTCTCCTTCCTTCCTTCCTTTCTTGGAGTTGAACTTGGGGGCATTCTACCCCATAGCTACACCCTCAGCCCATTTTACTTATTTTTTATTTTCAAACAGGATCTTCTTAAGTTGCTGAGGGCCTCGCTAAATTGCTGAAGCAGACCTCAAACCTGAGATCCTCCTGTTTCAGCCTCCTAAGTACTGCGATTACAGGCATGCACCACCAGTTTTGCTTTCTTTCGTTATATATTTTCTAGTAACTACATTATTCTCTCTTACTATGAAAGTTGTATGTATTCTGTTTCTATTCATTTAGTAGTATCCCCATATTATTATAAGGTAAGGAGTGGTGACTGGGGTTGGCTTGCTTCCTACTCAGGACTAAACTGGAAACATGGCCCTTTGTGGTTCCAGTGCCTAGGGGTTTCCTATTACATTCCTTTCTGTTTGGGGATCCTGGGTGTGGTAGTCTGCTGTTCTGGGTCCTTTATTTCATATAAGCTGGCAACTGCCTTCAGAATAAAAGCAGCTTTAGCACTCTCCTTATGGCTCTGGGTTCCTTTATGTATATTTTGTCCTAATGGTGCTTTACATCTTGTTATATCATTGATGCTTTTATGAATACTATTTTACAAAAACATTTAAAAAGTTATGATCAGAAAAGAGTGGTCCTTATAATCAAGTCCTCCAATTACTGGAACCAGACAGAGTAGCAGCCTTTCTGCCAACCTTAAGAACAGTGTCCTCTGGATTAGTCACAGTGGGACTAAGAAACCATGGTGTTTAGTACATACTTCTTATTTTATTAATTACCATTTAAAAAATAAACATGTTTTTCTGCTTAACTATGTAAGGGGACTTTGCCAGGACTTCAGGGCTGGATCCCCAGGAGTCTAGATTAAGGTTCTGCAACATGTCTGCATTACTAGTTTCCTATAGTGTGCTAAGCAAGTGTACACAGAGCAGCACAGCATGATCTCGAGAGGAAGATCTTCCTGGAGAATCTGGGACATGTGGCCTTCATCCTCTGTGGGTTTCTCCTTCACTAAGGTCACAGAGAAGCTAGTGAAAGAGTTGGCATTTGAATTCAGATTTCTTTTTTTTTATGGCACTGGGGATTGAAACCAGGGGCATTCTACCTCTGAGCTACACCCCCAGTCCTATGTTTTTATTCTTTATTTTGAAACAGGGTCTCACTAAGTTGCAGAGGGCCTCACTAAGCAGCTGAAGCTGGCCGCAAACTCGGATCCTCCTGTCTCAGCCTCCCAAGTACTGGGATTACAAGTGTGCGCCACCATTCCCGGCTGAATTCAGATTTTAGCATATGCTGAATGATAGAACCTTTTTGACTTCGTTGCTCCAGGAAGGAGCCCACTGTGCAAGAGGTTGCTTTGGTGGATTAGTTTTTATTTAATACTTTCATTGGTGCATTACAGTCTCACATTATAATGTAGTTCATAGTGATAGTGACATATATACACACAACACTTGGTGAGCTTTCCCCAGTCTCGCTCCCCACTCCCCCTTTCCCCATACAGGGTATTGAGATTGACTTTGGTATTCTCACATATGTACATAATGTCAATGGAAGTGATTCCTGCATTAATTCTCCTTCCCTAGACCACCTCCCTCGCTCCACTAGAGTTTCTCCTCTATTATCTAAAGTCCCTCTTGTGTCTTGATTACTCTCTAGTTTCTGCATATGAGAGAAAACATATGACCCTTCACTTTCTCTGACTGACTATTCTCACTTAACATAATGTTCTCCAGGTCCATTCATTTCCCCGCAAATGACATAATTTTGTTCTTCTTTATTGCTGAGTAGAATTCCATTGTGTGGATATCCCATAATTTTATAATCTGTTCATCTGTTGATGGACACCTAGGTTGGTTCCATAATTTGGCTATTATGCATTGTGCCGCTATAAACATGGATATGCATCTATTACTATAATATTCTGATTTCAGTCCCTTTGGAAAGATACCCAAGAATGGTATAGCTGGATCATATGGTGGATTTTATTGTTGTCCAAAATATTCAGACTTATTCAAAAGTGTCCCTCCCTTTGGCAGGACTACACTTCCCTGTCCCATTGATGGAACGCTTGGTTGTGTGACTTGCTTTGGCCAGAGAACGTGAGGGGAAGTAATGAGTCTCATTTCAGAATGGATGCTTTAGGTGGGCACATGCCTTCCCATGCTTCCTTTTCACTCTGCCATGATGACCTGGATTATTCCAGAGAGGAATCAGAATTATCTGTGTGTGCATTGAGCCTCAGCTCATCAGAAATCAGCAGGTTCTCCAATCATAGCTAAGGAACTCTGATGGAGGCCCTCAGCTTCTTGGACCAAAGTCAGCATCGGCTGGGCCTGCTGAAAGAATCCCCGATGCTCTGAATGCACTTCATAGCAGAGAATTCTGTTCTTCCTTCCTGAACCATGGAGTCACTAATTCAACCCTATCTCTTCTTTCTTTCTTTCTTTCTTTCTTTCTTTCTTTCTTTCTTTCTTTCTTTCTTTCTCTCTTTCTCTCTTTCTTTTCTTTCTTTCCTTCCTTCCTTCCTTCCTTCCTTCCTTCCTTCCTTCCTTCCTTTCTTCTCTCTCTCTCTCTCTCTCTCTCTTTTCTTTCTTTCTTTTCTTGCATGGAGCACTCCCTTCTTCCATTCCAATCTTTTTATTTATTTATCTTCCATAAATAATGTGATAATTCTTCACCAAATCTCTGCCTGGGAAAATAAGACCTTGAACAAAGTGTGAGTAGATAATGGCACCTCTTTTCTTATTTTCAATTTATTTTTAAAATCGATATATAAAACCTTTAAAATTGGACCTATTTTCAGGCTTGGGATGTAGCTCAGGGGTAGAGTGCTTGCCTAGCATGCACAACGCCCTGGGTTTGATCCCCTGCACCACAAAAAAGTTGTACATATTTATGGGGTACCACAAATCAGGGTAAACATATCATTTCCTCCAACATCATTTCTTTATGGTGATAATATTTTTAAAAATTCCTTCTAACTTTTTGAAATATATAATACATTATCATTATCTATAGTCATCATACTGTGCACCCCAGAACTTTGTACTCCTATCTAACTGTAAGGTGGAATGGTACTGGTCCAGAGCCTTTGGGGTACTGGGGAGCATGGTGCATAGAATTTGGGTCCTGGGACACCAGCAGCAATAGAATGTAGCTTGCTTACACTTGCCCTGACTGCTGCTAACTGATAGAAAAGCAATGTGAAATCTTCTCCCAAAGTTTTTTCTCCACTTTGCACCACCCTTTGAGAGCCGTCATCTGTCCTGAACTCCCCTGAGACTCAGAGGTCACCTCCTACCTCATGTGCAGTGTGACCCTGCTGCTTCTGAGCACTGCACCTGGGGTTGAAGAACATCTACCACCTGCTGAAAAAGAGTCCCCGGGGAGCTTTTGGTTTGCCTAGAGCACTTTCTGTGGGTCTTTGCATTGTGAAAAGACAAGGAAGGTAGAATATAGCTTTCACTTTCCCTGGATTTGTTTCTCAGTAAGGAAGGATCAGAAACCACTAACTTATTTTACTCAAACTTTTTTGTTTTGTTTTGTTGCCTCCCATAACCATAACCCATGGGACAACATATTCCCCTCAATGACAACGGCTGGCAATGGCAGGGATTCGTCCCAGGGCTGGTGTGGGTGGGTGGATATGTTCCCTTAAGAACCTGTATTGAAATCTCTGGGGTGGGGGGTATATATATAGTTTTCAAAAATACCCAGGTGATTTTGATTCACCCATTTTCCCAACTCTTCATTACTTTGTTCCTTTAGGCTCCACATTGATGCTTCTTATATTATTCTACCAAGTAAAATTTGAATAATGAATATTTTACAAAAGAACCTATTAATTCACGTTTCATGTTTGAGGGGAGGAGTGGTTCTTTTATTCACCCCCCCACCCTTGCCAATTTTGTTTGGAGGATGCAGGTGCATGGTATTTTATTTTTTAAAGGAATAAAAAATTCTCTATTTTTATTTTTATGTTTTGGTACTGGGAATTGAACCCAGGGGCATTCTACCTTCAAGCTACTCCCCAGCCTTTTTTACTTTTTGTTTTGAACAGGGTCTCCCTAAGTTGCTGAAACTGGTCTCGAACCTGCGATCCTCCTGTCTCAGCCTCCCAAGTAGTGGGATTACAGGTGTGCACCACCATGCCTGGCTAAACATTTCCTTATTTTTAAGAGTACCACCTAGATTGAAAGTAAGGCAGTAGCTGGCATGGTTGTGCACGCCTGAAATCCCAGTACTTGAGAGACTGAGACAGGAGGATCATAGGTTCAAGGCCAGCCTCAGCAACTTAATGAGACTCTGTTTGAAAATTAAAAATAAAAAGGGCTGGGAATGCCTCTGGGTTTAATCCCCAGTACCAAAATAAATAAATAAATAAATAAATAAATAAATAAATAAATGCAACTATGTACAATGAAACTGTCAGTGTGTGGCAGGATCATAGCTGCATGTGTACATTAGACAGCTCTTACACTGTATATCTGCAGCCACCTGGTGCCATTCCCAGACAAATGAGGGAGTGCTCGTTGATTGTTTCACAAGAAAGTTCTTTCTTGAGTGAAAACAGTGCTGTTGTACAGAAAGATGAATTATATTGGCCTCTGTGTAGAGGGACGCTATTCTAAATTAAACCTGATCCTAGGCCTAAGGGAATTGCATCATTGCGAGAATAACAAAACAAAGCAGATAAACCCTGACAATTCTCACTCTCTTTTTGTTTTTCCTTTACTGCCATTTGCTCTGGGAACAATAGTATAATATTTCTCCACGCTTCACTCTGGCACACAGCTCTAGTTCTGGCCAAGGCTCCTTTCTGCTTCATTTACTTCCTGGGAACTCCTGGGTCCTCCATCTTGCCTGGTCACCAGGCGGTTGGCTTCTGAGAGTCCCCAGAGAGCGTGAGCAGCCCAGTTCTGAGGCTCTGAACAACTAGCTTCCCATTTCTGAGCCTCAGTTGCCTTAATTCAATGTCTATAGCTTTTAGTTAAGCAGCAGAGAGTTAAATGAAGACATCAGATTTTTAAAAGTAAAGGTCTGCTCTAGGGCTATTGGTCAATGGCTCGACAACATATTTTTGTCCTTTCTGAGGTTTGCAGCACAAAGCTGGTGGAGGAACACTTCTCCATTTTAAAGATTCAATGACACTATCCTGGACTTCACCAACATGAAAATCATGTAGAAGCAAGTGCCAACTCTGGAACCCGACACTGAAAACCCCTGGTTCCTAGTGACCCTTTTCAGTTCTGTGTGCTCTTTGCTTTTTAGGTTTCCACATGTCTAGAGATCTGGGTTTCCGAGTTAAATAACCATGATGATTATAGCTGGCAGAGAAACCTCACAACAGTTGGGGCAGAGCTGGGGTAGGCAGCCAGGGCCTGATCTTTTCCCTGCCCAAGACTGCCTCCCTCCAGGGGACTACCTTCCCCAGGATTATGAAAATTTGAAGTCCAAGTCTTCTCTAGTCCCTAAAGTATTAAAATTGGGCATCGGGGAGCTGAGATACCCTGTGGCCTGTTCTGCAACAGCTGAGGCAGCAGGAGCCTGCAGCTCAGAACCAACTCCTCCTCCAGCTGCACCTTAGCAAGGCTTAGGCTGGGAACTGAATATGAGCTCTAAGGATGCATGACTATGAATCTGCAATGTTAGCACATGCTTTTCATAGTGTGTTAAATTACCTTCTATCTCACCAACTGATCTGCAGTCTCCCCGAGCAAAGGGGCCACATGTTACATCCTTCTCAATCTCCCTGTGTTAGGAGCTCAACAGTACTGGAATAAGTGAACAAATGGGCTTGGTTTCAGAAGGCCTGGGTCTGATTGTGGGTGAGCCACTTAGAGGTTGTATAAACCTCAGGTTCCTGATTTGCCTTGGCCAGCATGCAGATCAAGTGGCTTGTGCTTGGCACAGGTGAATGATGGTCATAGCACATTGGAGGGTGCAGGAGCAACTGGCTCTGCATTTCCCTGTCTTTGTTTTTCTTGACTGCCTAGGGCATCATAGCTACCAAAGCATATGATGAGGATGTGGAGAAAGCCTGGAAGGCAGTGAAGCAGTCCACCTGGTGATCCTGGCCTCCTGCAGACTTCTGGAGGCCTGGATGTGTGTGGTCTGGGTTACACCTCCCACCCTGCTTGCTCCATTTAGTCAGTGTCACTCCCCAGCCCTGCCTCTGAAGCCTAGCTCAGGGCCCTGGAACTCCCCCTGGGTCTTCCCTCTTTCCCAGCCCTGCCTCTTGGAGCCCAGCCTGGCTGCCATGGTAACAACTTCCAGGGTGACAAAGGAAGGTAGCTGGGTCTTGTCGGTGAGGATTTTCAGAACATACAGACTGAACTGCCCTGCACTTAGCCAGGCTCTTTCTGTGTCCTCATTCAGACTCAGCTCAAGTTTCTACCCCTGCCAACTGGACCATGTGTACCAGTCTGACCACTTGTGAGTGGAGGAAGGTCTTCTATGAGAAGATGGAGGTGGCAAAGCCAGCTGACAGCTGGGAACTCATCATGGACCCCAACCTCAAGTACAATGAGCTGGCCCCTGGCTGGAAGCAGTACCTGGAGCAGCATGCCTCAGGCAGGTGAGAGGCCCGGGGGAGGGGCTCTATAGGCACCCCTGGGTCACAGCCCTGGGTCACCTTCAGAGAAGAGACAGCCAGGGCTGGTCAGTCTTACTCTGTGCCAGCTCAGGTGGGGGAGCAGAGAAAGGACTCCAGGTGAGTCCCAGGGGCCTTGGCTCTAGCCGTATTTGTTCCACAGACTCCTTGGGTGACACTGGGCTAGTTATGTTCTATCTTTGAGTCTTGGTTTTCCAGATTAAATGAAGAGCTGCAATATCTTCAGTGCCTCTGCACTGTCTGATAAAGAGTGGTTGGAATGGAGAGGAGGGGGCTCTGAG
This sequence comes from Glis glis, assembly GCA_004027185.1. NCBI lineage: Eukaryota > Metazoa > Chordata > Mammalia > Rodentia > Gliridae > Glis > Glis glis. The sequence goes on from PVJS01036041.1 coordinate 12,423, forward strand.
TTCCACTGGAAAAAGCCTCAACCTAGACGTCGTGGTGGAGGGGCTGTGCTCTGATCAGTCAATTAAAGGCAATTTGATTTGAATTTAGAACCAATTATTGATCACCTGCTATGTGCTAGAAATTAGCTCTATAGTAAACTAGCTTTGTGGACTTGGGTAAGTCCCTTCGCTCTCTGCTTCTCAGTTTTCACATTTTGTAAAATGAGGGAGGTGGCCTTAGATGATCAGTCAAAATGCCTTTCATCTCTATTATCTATGAGTCTATGACAAAAAGACAGCTTTGGTCAGGACTTCCCTTGGGTCCTTAGGGCCCAGAGTCCACTGCTTTATAGGAGCTGCACTCCTCCCACAGTGCAGGGAGTTCCTGAGGCTAAGGGGACTTGTCTTTCTAAACCTCATGTGCCTCTCCCTCTTCTAGTTTGTGATTTGGGCCCAAGGCCACAGAATTTCCTGCACAAACTGCCTCAAGCCTACATGTAGGGTCTGCACTGGCCTTCCTGGGCCTTTCAATATAAGAGAGGCCAATAGGTGGCTGCGTTTTGGAGGTGTGGATAGAACTTGGACACACATACTGTTCATACGAGTATATGTACACAGCCCCTTATGATGCAGAATGGTGCAGAGAGTGGGGGAACAGAAAGGTAGGCTGTGGGTGGGGAGCCTATGTTTGTACTCTTGCTTTAAGACCTGCAAACATTAGATTGAACTTGTCTTGACAAAAGACTGAGAGGAGAAGTTGTTTGGTTCATGGCAATTCAAACAGATTCAAGAACATCTGATGGGGACCTCATATAGGCTGGGCGCTGGCTCTGCCTCAAACTAGTTGTGTATACATGGATGACTCTTATTCTTTGTAGCTCAGTCTCATCTTGGTGAAATGATTCTTAACTTTCCCCTCACCCAGATCTGAAATTTTTTGGTGTGAGATGGGGTCTGGCTTGAGGGAGGGAAAACAACTCTGGGTTACCTTACTTAAGGAGGTGTAGAAGGAGAAGACTGAAAATGTGAAGCTCTTGAGCTGCTTGGAGAAAGGAGGTGCAGAGGGCTGGGAAGTCGGTTGTGGGGGCTCAGGAGTTTAGGGACTGAGCTGGACAGGCTCATGGCTCCTCTTGTCTTGGGGCTCATTTGTTCTTGTTCTTGGCTGGTGATTGTGGTTCCCGGCTGGCCTCAGGCAGGCTGTGGGATGGCTACCCTGTTGTTCATTCTGTGCACAGACTCACTCTCTCTTTGAGCCCCTGGATGCATTAACATTGGTGCCTGCAGCTCTGGCCCAGCATGGGTGTGGGGGCCACCTTCTGGCTCAGGACCAATGAGGCTCCTTCCCTGCCAACCCTGCCTTGGGTGGTGCTGGGTACTGATCTGTGCTCATGCTGTCAGTGGGCTCCAGGGGTCAGGGGCTGGCTTGGCTCCATCTCTAGTCCACAGCCTGGACTGATTAGTGCTTGGCATCTGGCACATGTTGAGCGGTGCCTGTTGGACTGAATCAAGCTTCTCATCAGAGGTCTGTCAAGGCCATCACACACTGCGCCTAGAAAAGGCCAGTCATGAGGACAGAATCACCCAGTGGACACCTGTTTGCCTCTGAAACAGGGGTCTAGGAGAGGCTCATCCCAGGGATGGAAGGAACTGCCTTAGAGGTCATGAGTGCTCCATTACTGAAGGCGTGCAAGCTCTGGTGGGGACAGGGTTGAGTGGGCTAGATTTACCGCAGGCCACCTCCCTCCGTGCTTCCTGAGGCTGGGGCTCTAGAGGCCCGGGTTAGACAAAGTGGTCTGCCTGTCTGTAAATATGTGTATGTGAGAGGGTGTAGGGATCTGGATCCACTTTTCTGGTGCTCACAGCCAGGCTGAAGTGCGATTTATGGGTGACTCATCAAGGGACAGGGGAGTGCTCGTAGGAAGATGTAGGAAGCAAATTTGGTAGTCCTTCTCTGGTCCAGTCTTTCACCATCCCCTGTCCATCCGGTCATTCTGGGTAAGCTAAGGACCCACAGTGTGCCAGGATCTATCCTTGGCATCTCTTCTCCAAGCACACAGAGAGGTATATGAGTCAAATGGCACAGGCCATCCTCCTTATCAGAGTCCCAAGAGGTCTGAGTAGAAGAACCCTTATTGGACACCATCACACTGTGTTGCACAGAGGGGAAACAAGGCCAAGAGAAGGGGAGTGGCCTGTGCAGGGTCCAGGTACAAATCCTGTATGCATGAGTCTTGGGGAAGCTGAGGCTACAGGAAGACGTTCAGGAGGCAGGCACTGCTGGGTGACAGATGGCTCCAGTGCTTGGCTCCTGAGGACCTGCTGTCGTCCCAAGGGTACCAGGAAGATACCATAGCTGGCCAGCCTCAGAGCACTAATGAACCCACGTAGCGTAATACTTCTAATTCCAGACTCAGGTATACAGGTCTTTCCTGTCTGGACTGCCTAGGGTGGGCTGTCACTGGGAGGCTCATCTTCTCCATCCTCCTTCCCCTCCCCGCAGGTTCCACTGCTCCTGGTGCTGGCACACCTGGCAGTCGCCCCACGTGGTCATCCTCTTCCACATGTTCCTGGACCGCGCCCAGCGGATGGGCTCGGTGCGCATGCGCATCTTCAAGCAGCTGTGCTACGAGTGCGGCACGGCGCGGCTGGACGAGTCGAGCATGCTGGAGGAGAACATCGAGAGCCTGGTGGACAACCTCATCACCAGCCTGCGCGAGCAGTGCTACGACGAGGACGGTGGCCAGTACCGCATCCACGTGGCCAGCCGCCCCGACAGCGGGCCGCACAGCGGCGAGTTCTGCGAGGCCTGCCAGGAGGGCATCGTGCACTGGAAGCCCAGCGAGAAGCTGCTGGAGGAGGAGGCTGCCTACGCCTTCTCCGATGCCTCCAAGCTGAAGGCCAAGGCGGGCTTCGGCTACAACTTCTTCTCCCTTCGCTGGTGCATCCTCTGGGCCTCCCTCTGCCTGCTCGTTGTGTACCTGCAGTTCTCCTTCCGAAGCTCCGCCTTCCTCTAGGGGAGCTGACTAGAGATGGGGAGAGGGGACGTGGGGTTGAGAGCGGGGAGGACTGGGTCTGGTCCTGAGTCTGCTGCAGATTCAATATATGACCCAGGACAACTCAGTCACCTTTCCTGGCCTCGACTTATTCCTCTGTAGAACGAGGGGTCTGCATTAGTTTTTTTAATGGTCCTCCCATAAAATTTTACAATGAGGGGAAGAGCAGATGGGTATAATGGAGGTTTTGAACCTTGCCAGGTTTGGTGTTAGTACTAAGTCAACAGGGAGATATCCTCTTTCTTTCCCTCCTCCACCTCTATTTGTAGCTGTCCTTTTCTTTGTATCCATATTCCATTCCTAGCTAGTACGCCATTAGGTCCCAGCTGGACACAGCCTCATTCATGAGCATCTTCAGCTGCCTCCAACTGTCCTGCTGTGGCTCCCCTGGGAAGGGATAGCGGCCTCACCCAGTGCATAGGGACAAAGGCACCTGGTCCCTCTCCTGGAGAGACTGCTCCCACCGTTCTGAAACACTCAGGCTTTTACTCTGGTGCTAGGGCCAGCCTGGCTGGAATTGTATAGAGCTGCATTGCCCAGTATGTTAGCCACTGGCCATATCTATGTCAGTTTAAATTAATTAAAATGAAATAAAGTGAAAAATTCAGTTCTTCAGTCTCACCAGGCTCAGATGGGTCGGTACAGAGTATGTCCCCCCAGGGCGATTGTTCAACTGCAGGCATGTGGTGACTTCTGAGAAGATGAATGTCTAGGAGCTTCAGACTAATTCCTGGGGTGTCCAGAGGACTGCGTGCCCCCTGCTCAGTGTAACCTGGGAGTCACAGGGCAACACAGAGGGACCAGATTGGGATGAAGTGGTGCCAGCCAGCATGTCTTACTAAAGTTGTGGTTTGTGGGTCTAGGGATAGACTGCCAAAATTGTGTGAACAGGGAGGGTCATGCCTGACCAGCAAGCCAAGGACCTGAGGTAAGGACGCAGTGGAGGGATGAGGGGCCACTGGCCATGGAAGTGAGGGTGAGGGGGCTAGAATAGGTGAGAAGAGATGGGGTCTGGGAACTACCCCGAAGACAAATGCATTTTACTTCTTTATCAGCTGATTTTTCTCAGTATATAAATATATCTGCATCTTATCCCTTTTTAATTAGAACGACACTTCTCTGCCTTCACATTCCCCCTGACTTGAGGTATCCACTGCGTTTTGTATTCCTCCTTGAGGATTCTGTGACAGCACTTGCTCCTGTATTTCTTTTTTCTCTTTTCTCTCCAGTGTACTTCTTTGTGGGCACTTTTCTGCCATCCATGCCTTATATGCTGAGGGTCCCCAGGACTCTCTTCTCACTCTTTGTGTTCCCTCAGTAATACACCTGCTCATGACTTAGGATTCCACTGCACATGCGCACCTGGTCTTTTAGCTCCTCTAAGCATTCTCACTGAGCTCTAGACCCACAGACTAATTGACCTGTCCATTGGGAGCTCCCCTCAAAACTCTCTTCAAACCTGAGCTCTTGGCCTGGTGTGGTGGCACATGCCTATAATCCTGGTAGTTGGGAGACTGAGACAGGAGGATAGCAGGTTTGAGGGCAGCCTCAGCAACTTAGGGAGGTTCTTCACAACTTAGTGATGTCCTGTTTCAAAATAAAAAATAAGAAATGCTGGGGGTGTAGCTCAGAGGTAGAATGTTCCTGGGTTCAATCCCCAGTACAAAAAAGAGAAAGAAAGAAAGAAAGAAAGAAAGAAAGAAAGAAAGAAAGGCCAAGCTCATCAATTTGCCATCCAAACCCATTCTTCTACTTCTCAGAAATCTGGATCTTCTTTCATTGTCCTACCCCACCCCACACTGCCCAGTCACCAGGTCCCATGTCCTGTTGATTGCTCTTCCCAAGTGCCTCTGGGGTTTATCTGCATTCTTTCCTTCCCACTTACTGCTGCCCAAACTTGGTCATTTGGTGTCTCTTGCTTTAGTGACCTCCTTAATAATCTTTGTGCCTGCAGCCTCTCCCTTTGCAACCTACCCTTCATTTTGCCACTGTCCTGGGGCGATTTTCTAATAGTCAGATATGATCGGCACATTCTCCTGCTTAGACTCCTCCAAAACTTCATTCTGCTAAGGAATAAAATGCAGTCTCATTAGCCAGGCACACCTCATTTCCCAGATAATAATAATAATAATAACACACAACATTTGGTGAGAAGGAGCTCCATAAACATTTGCTATTATGATAATTTACTGTATGTGAGGGGCTGTGCTAAACACTTTATGTGCCTTGTCTTGTTTAATTCTGAAAACAATCCTTTGAGCAGGTACTATTATTATTCCCACTTCAGCTGGGAGAGGCTGAGACTTGGAGAGGTTAAGAAACTGGCTCACAGTGACCTACATAGTGAATTGCAGTGCTGAGGTGGAAATCCAGGGTCTCTCTGATTCCAGAACTTGAGTTCTCAATCACTGTGCTACCCTGACCCTGGGATCAAGACCATACTCTTCCAACTCTGCTGTTCAGTCTCCCTGGATCACCTTCAGCAACTGGTTTTCAAGGATTTTCCTTCAGTCTGAGCTTGAGCATTAGTGGGTTCCCCCATGAAGCCTTTTTCCCAGCCCAGACAGTGTTTAGGATCTCACCACCTGGAAGCCACCTCTGCTGCCATTTGTCATGTCATACTGTCATTGCTTATTTGCACGTGCATCTGCCCACCACTACCAATTGTTCTTCATCTGTCTATCTCCAGTACCTGGCACAGAGTAACTATTTGATCAGCATGGTTGAATAGTGAGTTTTTTTGCCAGATGTAATATCCTCTACCACACCTTCCCTCCCCCTGAGAATATATATGTTTTATGTACTAAGAGTCTCCTGATATGGAAGGGAAGGAGATCTTGATGTTGTGCTAGCTGTCATGTTTAGTTTCTCCTTAATAACAACCTAGACACGATAATTATTTAGACACAATAATTATTAACACAGAAGGGAAACTGAGGCTTAGCAAGATGTGCAGTCATGTGAGGCTTGTGAACTAGTTAGTTTAAACCTGGCACTGGAGCCCACACTGCCAACAAGGGAAGAATTAAGCCTGTCAGAACTACATGACACATATTGAGACTCAGTTTGAATACTGGGCAAAGACCATAGCACCATGCCAAGAGGGCAGAGTCAATCCACTAACATCTGGATGACAGCTGGACTTCAGATCAGTATCTGAAGACAAAGAGGGACTTCCAGAAGCCTAGAAATAGAGATGTCAAGAAATGCGCAAAAATTGCCTGCCAGAACACTGACAGGAAGTTTAGCAGAGAACTCTTGTAGGCATTTGGTGCCAGATGAACCCAGTGCACACATACCTTTGTTGCTGTAAAATGGAATGGATATTTGTTCTCCATTTCTCATAAGGCCAGTGTGACCAGTCAAGAGAGTCCTCTTATTATTATTTTTGTTGTTGTTTCTGTATATATCCTATAACTGCCTCTGCATTGTGGGTGCTGCACTGCTCTATAACCCTTGTGCATGTCTGTGCTGATTTTGCACCATTGGGCAAGCAGGTACGGTTTTCACTGATTGCAGTTTACAGTTTGTAGAGTACCCACTGAAGAAGACAGTGAGGTATGCTAAGGAAGTGCATTCCAGGTCAACTGAAGAAGAAGGAGGACCTGGAAACAGCTTATTTCACGTTCAGGGGGCAGGAAGCAGCCAAGTGCCAGAAGAAGGCAGTAGGATGGAGTAAGAGAAGAGGGGGACTTGGGGTCTGAGAGCACTGGCTAGAAATCGGGGGAAAGAACAAGGTAGGCTGGAGTTTGGTGATGATAGATCTCTTGGCTCAACTAAAGGGGAAAGTTCTGTGGGCAGGAGGGAGAATTTCGATTTATAATAGATATTTTATTGTCATTTTAATAATTTTCCTTTAAGAGAAAAAGTGTTGAACAACAACTTTATCCCTGCATCTTCCACAAACATTTTAATGCCTACATATGTTGTACTAGTCACCACGCATTGAAGGAAGCATTCAGTTCCCATCAGTCTGATTTTTATCTATCCATCTTGTTTCTCATTCAAGTAGTTGAGAATAGTTTCAGTTCTCATCTTTGGTATGGAAATGAATGGTCTCTTCAAGTATTCCAAATTGGGCTGCAAATAGCAAAGCCAATTACTTCAGTCAAATAACAGAAAGTTTTGTTTATTTAATGCTGAAAATTAAGTCAATTAATAAATTTAATAATCAGTACAACAAGGCTGCTTGTTTCTGATCCCAATTGTTCACACATGTTAAATTCAGCTGAGAAAAATTATAGATGATTTTCCTTTTCCCCTTTTGTTTATTTCTACAATAAAACCAAATTACTTCCTTAAAGATTTAAATATACATCCATATTTATGATATATAGCAGATTTATTAAGAAACATGAAAGGTAGTGATGGTGCATGCCTGGAATCCCAGTACTTGGGAGGATGAGATGGGAGGATTACAGGTTTGAGGCCAGGCTCAGCAATTCAGTGAGAACCTCAGCAGCTTGGCGAGACACTGTTTCAAAATAAAAAATAAAATAAGACTGGGCTGGGGGTATAGTTTAGAGGTAGAATGCTCCTGGGTTCAATCCCCAGTACCAAAAAGGAAGGAAAGAAGAAAGAAAGAAAGAAAGAAGAAAGAAAGAAAGAAAGAAAGAAAGAAAGAAAGAAAGAAAGAGAGAAAGAGAGAGAGAGAAGAAAGAGAAAGATAGATGAAATGTTCTTAATAAAATCAAGTATGTAACAACTTTAAAAAAACTTTTAAGTTTTGAAAATGTTTTTACTGACACAATATTTGTGCACACTTATGACATACAATATGATGTTCTGATTCATGTATATATCAGGTAATCATCAACTCGGGACAATTAACACCACCACCCTAAAATTTTATTCCTTTTTTTTTTGTGGTACTGGGGATTGAATGCAGGGGCGTTCTACCTCCGCGCTACGCCCCCGGCCCTATTTTTTATACTTTATTTTGAAACCGGCTCTCACGAAGTTGCAGAGGTCCTCGCTAAGGAGAGAGAGAGAGACAGGTAAAGAGAGAGAGAGAGAGAGAGAGAGAGAGAGAGAGAGAGAGCTGAGGCTGGCTGCGAACCCGGATCCTCCGTTCTCCGCCTCCCAAAGTACTGGGATTACAAGCGTGCGCCACCACGCCCGGCCATAAAATTTTATTTCTTTGTGGTGAGTACATTCAAAACCCTCTCTTCTATTTTTTTCTTTTGTTTGTGTGTGTGTGTGTGTGTGTGTGTGTGT
>PVJS01036042.1:0-20667 GCA_004027185.1 Glis glis
GGCGTGTGTGTGTGTGTGTGTGTGTGTGTGTGTGTGTGTGTGTGTGTGCACATGCGCGTGCACCAGGATGCAGGCATTGCATCCTGAGGGGCTGTCCTCACCCTGCATGGAGCGCCTGGCCCCAGACCACAGGGGCGCTGGCAGTAGCATTGCTGTGTGCTTGTGGGGGAGCAGGCTCAGCAGAGTGTCAGTGTGTCTCCGCCTGTGCGGGGGCGGCTGTGTGGGGGCGGAGGGCTGCCGCATACACCAGCACATGTGCCTGCCTGCCGCCTGGAGGGAGAGCAAGGAAAGGCTGTCCCCTCCCCTGTCCTCACACCCCCGCTTTAGGTCCTGCCTCCCAACTTCCCATCCTCAGCCTCTGGTCCCTGCACATCACTGTCTCCCAGCCCTGACCTTGCCCCACCTGTCGCTGTGGCCTTGGACACATTGAATGGACATTGTCTGTGGTGCTCCCAGTGCTGCTGCGCTGGGGATCTGCAATTTCCCACACAGCCCTCCATGGAGGGAGGCCACGGAGGGCAACAACCCTCATGGGGCACTTAAGGCATGTCTAGAGATGTGATCCCCATTTTACAGATGGTAAAGTTGAGGCACACAAAGGACAAGCCACTCCCGCAGGGTGGCCCAGTCAATTGTGTCCATAACCCTTATCTGGTTGCATTTAAATAATAGTTTAATTAATAGTTAATCCAAAATTGTGATTGGAAAATAAGGGACTGCTCAGAGTCCCCCACTGCCCCTATTCCTTTGTTTGTAGGCAAGAGGGGGGATGTTCCCAAGACGCAGCACCTGGAGGGACCACTCTCAGCAATCTCCACTCCGAATGCCAGGTGCGGGAGGCCTGAGCGCCATCCCCTCAACCTTCACGTCCTTGAGCCCCAGTGTGCTCATCTGTAAGATGGATGAGTAAGCCTGTCCGTCCTCCCTCAGGGACGAGCTAATGGACGCAGAAGCACCGCCCTGGCCTGCAGAGCTGCGGATGTGAGAGGTTATTAGACGTGGAATGGCGGCGTGCCGCCGTCTTTGGGTGGGGCCCTGACGCCTAGGTGTCCCCGCTCTCCAATATGACACTGTCCACCTCCTACCAGCTCTGCCAGGGCAAGGCGTGTCTGCGAAGCACATTCTAAGGCTGAGGTCCAGGAGGGCGCCTGAGCAGCCAGGTCCCTGGACCCCAGTGCAGGGGGCCTGGGGGCCATGCTGCCGCCCGCTGGTCAGCCCCCTCCTCCTGCTGTCAGCCTCACCGGCCACCCTCCCCCACACAACCCTCCCCTACCCCGCACAGCCTGAGTCAATTTCAGAGCCTTGTTTCTAGAGAGAAAAGAGTGGGTTGAGCTCCCTCCCTCCCTCTCCCTCTCTCAAGTAAAATCTCCTTCGGAGGCTCTTTCTGTACAGCCCAGTGATTACACAGGCTGCAGGGTGATTCTCTAACCTCTGCCTGCGGGGGCGAACCAAAGGCTGGGAACGTCAAAGGCTGGAGGAGGCTTCCTCCCTCCTCCTCCTCCTCCTCCTCCTCCTCCTCCTCCTCCTCCTCCACTTCCTCCACCCGACCCCTTCCCCGGCCCCTGGTGTTGCTTCTCTCGCTGCCCCCTCTCCCCCATTCCTACCTTGCAGAGATGCTGGACTTGGAAAAGGCCGCCTATGCTGGGAGCTCTGGCCCAGCCCCCACCCCGCTCCCTGGAGCTGGTGCTGCAGCCTGCCTCCAAGCAAGCCCTGTGTTCTGGGGGCTTTCATCCCTCTCATCCCAGAGAGGGAGAAGGACAGGGTCAAGGGAGGAGGCACTGAGCTCATCTCTGAGTCCCAAGAGGCAGCCCCATGCCAGCCCCTAGAGGACCTAGAATCAACTTCTGGGCTCCTCCGAATTCATATGCTTCAGCGGGGCCTTCGGTCTGGTAGCATCGAGAAGCTCCAGAAACCCCTGTCCGGTGCTCTGGCCCCAGCCACAGCCCTCAAGCCACAGCCCTCAACTGGCTCCTCGAAGGCCTGCAGCTGCAGCGACAAGCCAGGCCTCACAGGGCGGGACCCCAGGAAGCTGGGAGAGGCGATGGCCCTCCTCTCCAGCTGCACAGAGCAGGGCCCTGCTGCAAGAGGCCCATAAGGCTCTCATGTCCCCTTTGAGGGCCAACCCAGCCCCCCAGCCACTCACTAGGCTAGAAATCGGCCTCTGGGTGGCGAGGACACTGTCCTGGCCGGGAGGGGTGAGGGCCACAGGCCCATAGGTATCTTCATTGCTTCCCCCACAGAAGAGGAGCTGTGGCCTCCCTGCCAGCCCGGGGGGGAGGGGTGTCAACCCCACCCCTAGGCCGGGCAAACTCCAGACACAAGGTAAACCTCTAGAAGGCCCCAGCCTCATTCCCCAGCCCTGTCCTGCCCTCAAGTACAACAACCAACTCAGCAACAAGGCCTACCCAAGTCCCACCGCACACCAGGCTCACGGCTTTGTCTGCACACACACCATCTCATTTAATCCCCACAGCCCTTTTTCATCTCCAGATTGCAGGTGGGGAAAGAAGTTTTGCAGCCTGCCCGATGCCAAGAGCTAAGGCCCATATACTGCGTCCCCTCCCTGCCCCACCGGACGCTCAGACGGAAGCCATTGTGCAGAGCAGGAGCTGCCGGCCTCCTCCGCGATGCGCCCTGGCCCTTGTAACAGACATCAGAGGCCTGGGCTCCCCCACCTCAGCCCCTTCCCTCCAACACCAGCATCCTTCACCCCAGGCCCACGCACTGCCCTCTGCAGCCCTGCATGCTCCTCACACTGCCTGCGACATTTTGTAGGTTTGCGCATTTTTCTGGGGAATGTCAATTTAGACTTTCATTAGATTCCTAGAGGAATATATGACCTAAAAAAAGGTTAAGAGTACTGATGGTTCTGGAAGGAAGAGGTCTGAAATTGATTAGACAGGGCCTGGCCATGTCTGCCACCCTCTGTTTTCTTGCCATGGCCGTGCCAGGGTTCCCTCTCTCTGGAAATTCCACCCCTTTCCTGTCCGACCAAGAGCCCAGGCAGGCAGAGGGGCTGAGAAGGCTCACAAAGGGTCCCTCTGCCGAGTCACCCCCACTCACCCAGGCCCAATGACACCCATCTCCTCTCGGGGCAAAAGAGCACTTTGGTTTTCACTTTGAGCACTTGAATTGCATCTCAACTCCACTGCACTCAACTCTGTGACGCAGTCCTGCCACTAACCAGCCTTGGTCGCCCTCTGCGAGGCAGCTCCTGCTAACCAGAGAGCTCGGGGCTTCCCAGTGGGCATCAGAAAACGGCTAGAGAGAGTCCCAGCTTGAGTTTAGGGCCCAGCCCAGTCCTCCAGAGCAGCCCTAAGCATTGTGTTTCTGCCCCCACTTCCAGCTCAAAAACACACTCAGAAAGGCAGGAAATCTGCAGACAAGAGTGAACACACATCTGCACAAGTGTATGTGTACACCAGGGAGCTGGCATGTGTCTGTAAGTGTCAGGATGTCAGGACAGGCCGAGTGCCTGTGTGCACGCACGCATGCGCATGTGTGTGTGTGTGTGTGTGTGTGTGTGTGTGTATGTGTGTGCAGCATTCTGCTTATACACAGACACAGGCCCACCTCCCACACATATGCAGACACCAGCATGAGCTCACACATGCCTACAACATCCACACACCCACACAAGCCTATGAGCCCAGGCCCCACACATGCGTGCGTGCACATGCACACACACACACACACACATACACACACACACACACATACACCTTCCTGTGTGTGTGCCCCGGTCTTCACACAGATGTGCACTTCCAGACCCCATAGGAATACTGTTGTGTCTATGTCTCACATGGGCACCCTTGCACACCCCAGACCCCACACATACATGCCAACTGATGCACGCACACTGCTCTGACCTGCCATGCAAGTCCACATCCTCACTCCCTGCCAGCCCCGCCAGCAGCACTCTGCATGCCTGCACACATGCACCCTGGCAGGGCACACTTGCACTTGCAGACTTTACACGCAAATCACACACTCAAATGTATGCACCCCACTTTGGTGCACACAAGCGGGCCCTAGAGTCAGTCCTTATACAACACCATCAACTCCCCTCAAAAGTGCTTAGACAGCAACACTCGTCAACCCCCACCTCGAAGTGCACACTGGCGCTTGCACATCCAGACCTTGCACTGGCCCCTGCCCCCTCGCTCCTGCCACCACAGCAGAAATCAACCAGGGCACTGGTACTCCTTTGCCCACCAGGAACACTCCACCTCCGAAATGCACCCAACACTTGATCCATCCCAGGTCCTCCACAAGCCCAGCGAGGGGCATCCAGGAACCTCCCCTGATACTCTGCAGCCTACCAGGCTACCCCAAGGGGCTCCCTCACTCCTCACCCTCCCACCTTCTCTTGCCAGTCATCAGAGACATAACATGAGCTCTGGGGCTGGGCAACTTTGCCAAAGCTCTGTACCCTCAATACCGCAACCCCTGCAGCATGGTGCCCCCCCAGGCTTGTTGATTGCCCCTCCCAACACTAGTCCCTCACACGTTAACCCCTCCCGTACCGATGCCCTCACTCCTGGTAGGAGCTGGGAAAGGGAAGGCAGGGAGGGAATGTGCTTACAGGGAGAAGTTGACCACTCTCAACAGTGGCTGCAGGTATCTAGAGTCAGGAAGGACTACCTGGGAGGTAGTGAGCTCTCCATCACTGGAGGAGGTCTCCAAGTGAAATTAGAGAAGGGAATGCAGCTTAGTGGGAAAAAAATCTTTTTTAACCCTAAGTTTTGAAGAATCTCTGGGTGGCCAGGTTATGTGTACTTGTGCATGCGTGTGTGCACACTGGCATACACCATCAACCTGACACCCTTACACACACCCAGCTGGCTTGGCACATCTGCACCCACAAACATGCCTATACCTAACTCTGGCCACCTTGTACACATGCAAGTTCCCCCAAGCCATGCAGCCTGCCTCCCTCAGTGTGCACAGGAGAGCCTGGAGCAAAACAGGCACACACACACACACACACACACACACACACACACACACACACACACACCCCACCCAAGAGGCCGACCCCCTGCACCCTCCAGGATTCCCTGGGGTGCCACTCACTTTCCCAGTTCCTCGAAGAGCTGGTACTCTTCTGTGAAGCGGGTGCAGGTGATGGTGGCCATCCTGGCACTGGGCGGGCAGGCGAGGCTCGAGGCTTGGGGACCAGGACTGGGGCACTGCTGCTCTGCTCCCAGAACTAGGGGCCACTCGCCTGCCCGTGCTGCCGAGTGCGAAGGGAGAACCGGCTTGACTGACGAGCCTGGGGCTTCTGAGCAGGGCACTGTGGATGCTCACAGCCTCGCGAGCCTTCGTCAGCATCCAGGTCCCCATGGCAACCACCTCCGAAACGCCCTGTTCCCGTTGCCCCGGTAACTGCCTCCCCAACACCTGCCTGCCTTCCACTGCGAAACCTGCTCCCGGACACCCTGGCCCCACCACATACAATATTGCAGGCCTGTGTGGGCCTGGGGGTGGGTGGACCCAACACCCCCCGGGGTGAGGGACTGGGGTTGGGGGTGGAGCAGGGGGAAGAAAACAAACTTAGTTCACAAGTGATCTCTTTTCCCACCTCCCCCACCTCCAACCATGAGGCCCTTATAGCAGACGGGATGGGATTAAGTGGGGCAAAGAGGCAGTTGCCATAGTAACGGCCAGTGGGTGCCACATTCCAGGATGGTCCTCAGGAAAGACAGGATATAGTTACCCTGGCAACTTCATCTCCTCTGGAGAGACAGGTATTGCCCCGTTGCCCTAGCAACAGCTGGGCTCTAAGGTTTACAGGGAAGTGATGGCTAATTCATTGGGATCTCTCTCTCTCTCTCTCTCTCTCTCTCTCTCTCTCTATCACTGTAGTCTCTATAACTATCTCTCTATTCCCCTCTGTGGATTTGTATTGCCTCTACTTCTGTCCTTATTTTGCTCTTGCTCTCTCTGCCTCCTTGCCCATCACACTAGCACTGTAGCTCAGGGGAGACGTGCAGAGGAGACCCCAGGGTCGCAGAGTGAACTGCTCTGACTGCATACTCACCCCTACCTCTCACAGCTGTGACAGTTGGGCCTCCCCCTGAGGCCTCTTCTGCAACCTCCCCCACCCTCTTGTCCCCAGAGGGACCGTGTAGATCTGGTCTCCTGGGGCTCATGTCCCAGTTTCTTCTGCCTGTGCTTCAAGTCAAGGTAAAAGAGGCAAGAGGCAGCTGTGGTGACAAGCGTGGCCCGGCTTACCCAGGGCAAGGCCAGTGGCTACAGACCTGCCCTGCCCTAAAATCTTCGTTCCCAATTCTGTGGGTACCTTCCCTGCCAATTTCAGTTCGCCGGGGCAGCAGCAATATGTACAGCCTAGAAGGAAAGGAACTGGAATTTAAGGATCCGCGTTCAAGTTCCAGCTCTGGCATTTATTAGCTGTGTGACCCTGGACAAGTCACTGACCCTCTCAGAGCCTCCAGATCTTTTTCTATAAAAATAGGGGAATAAATCTGCTCCTACAAAGAAAGGCTATGAAGATACAGTGGCCTAAGGGCCATGAAGGCCTTTGGAAAGTGTAAGGTCTTTTTATGGTTTCTAGGAGAGGAAAAGGAAGGTTTCAATGGGACCATGAGCACTCCCATGTCTCTGGTTTGGACTTGGAATCTTCGCCTCTGCACGCTGCCTCTTCACTCACAGCTGCCCGGGCTGAGACCCCATGCTAGCATGGGGCAGATATAAGGACTCAGAGACCTGAATGCTTGGGGCTCTAGCTTGAATCTTTTGAATCTCCAAATCATCCTACCGGCCACCTTGCTTGCTGGCCATATTGTCTGCTTTTTGGTGTTCTTGAACCCCAACAAGCCCCTGAGTCATTACCCTAAATTCAGGGGACCCTGGAGACATCACAGTATCCCCCATCCTGCCTCTCTTCCTAGGAGTTAGGGATGGGGGAGGATGAGGGGTGAGCTCCCTAATTCAGCCGCTTTTCCCAGGAGAGAATAGGGAGGGAGGAGAGGAGAAGGAGGGGAGGGAGGGGTAATAGCTTAGCCACTAATTGCACCATTACCACCTTCGGAAAGAGGAAAAACCACTCAGTTTTGTTTCTGTGCACAATGTGCTTCCTGCTTCTGCCGCCAACGTTGCAGTTCAGAGGCAGAGAGGAGAGGCCTGGCTTGGGGGCCGCACAGCTGGTGGGCAGCGGGCAGGGCACAAAACACCTTGAGGCACACATGGGAAGGCAGGGGAAAGGCCACACTGCCACCATCCTGCCCCAGACCCTCAAGCCTGTCCCCAGGAGGGATGGCTTCCACCCATGACAGCACTGGTGCCACCCAGGCCAGCGCCAGGGGAGGAGAGGGGCAGTGTTGTTCAGTTACTAGGGTGACTACATGACTCATAGGCTGTGATTTGGGGTAAGACTCTTAACTTCTCTGTGCTCAGTTCCTTCATGTGCGAAATTAGGTAAATGAATTCCCCTACTTCCAAGGCTGATCTATGCATTAAATGAGAGGAACACAGTGGCTCACGTACTTTATGTGCTCGATACATGGGGAATTATTATTATCGAGACTCAGAAGTCCTTTCCCCTCACACCCCTCCCTGAATCAAGGAAACAGACAGAACCAGCTCCAAGTCCTGGCACTTTGGAGCACTGTTCTCTGAGTCCCTGCTGGAGTTTAGCTCATGGTTTGGACATCACTTTGCCTGGGCCTCCTTTGCAGCAATACCTGTAAAATAGAAGGCTGTGCTGTGGCTAGAAGGGGTCACTAGGACCTCCGGTTCATTAGGTACCAGCTGAATGATAACTCTGCTTTAAAAATTAATAAAACAAGGGCTGGGGATGTAGCTCAGCGGTAGAGTGCTTGCCTAGCCTGCATGAGGTCCAGGGCTAAATTCCAGTACTACAAAAAAAAAAATTAAAAAGCAAATGTGCTCTGAGGCTGCATTAGTGGAAATCTAGCATTCTGAAGAAAGGTGATCCTCCTGTTGGCCTGTGCTGGCCTGACCACCCGGTCTCCTCTCCCCTCCCCATGAAGAAATGGAACTTGCACTCAGAACGGAGCAGAGCATGTGGGGGGATCCACCTCAGGTCCCTGGGAGGGCTGCAGGGATTCAGAGGCCACTGTGAAGGCAGGGAAGTGACAGAGATGGCCGACCCGCCCCCATCTCTGTCAGGGACAGCAGGGTGGCCTATGTGCCTGCGGGGTACAGGGCCAACCCAGCCCCACCCAACTCCTGGCACCGCCTGTCTGCTCTTCCTGCCTCCACTTCTCCTTTCCCTTCTTTTTCTTTCTTGCCTTTTTCTTCCCTCCCTCCCTTGCACCCCGCCTTCTCCCTATTTTTCCTTGTCGCTTCTGTTCTTTCTACCTCCCTTCTTTCCTGCGTCTTGGTCTCTGTTGCTTTTCTCTCCCATGCGTACAATCCTGAGGGATGGGCAGGCCCGAGGCTGCAGGATGCAATCCATGATGGAGAAGTAGCTGGACAGGAGGGAGAAGGAGGAAGGGGAGGGAGAAGAGACCCCCTAGGCAAGTCTTCCTTATCCACACCCCTCTGTGTGCACACCCCTCAGAACCTTCTAGAGCCTAGCTCAGGAGTGCAGGCGCCACCTCTACAGGCACCCCCATATTGAGTGTGACTGCCAATCTGTGGAGGGGGCATGGCCACTTGTTCACTCTCCCCCCTGTGCTCAAAGGCTGGCAGCTGTGCCCGGTGGTGGCAGGCCCCGCCTCCGTGGTGCTGAGAGAATGAGTTGATGATTGCATCAGGGGGATTGTTCCTGCTGGACTCCCCACTCCCCGGGGCATGACCGGCAGAGAGCCAAGCTTGCAGCAGGTGTGTGGCAGGCCTGCGTGCTGTGGCCTGGGGCCAGGGGTGGGAGCCCTGGAAAGCACCAAGCACAGTGTTGATGCCCCAGAACGAGAGCCATCAGGTGAATGACAGCAGCGCCCCCTGTGGAGGAGAGGGATAAAAAGAGACCAGGCTGAATTCCCGGGTCTGCAATTAGAGCCCCCCATGACACTGTGACAGCGGCTCAAACCCCATCTCGCGCAGCCTGCCCAGGTGTTCGCAGGCATGTGCCCAAGTATTGCAGGGTCCTACAGGGCCTGAGCAGGCACCACGAAAAACGTGCCATGCTAGGCTCCTCGTGGGGCCTGTCCCACTAAGGGCAGCGAGCTTGGGGCTCCGTGGAAAGTGGGCCAGGAGACAACTGATCCCGCGGAAGGTCTGGGTGGAGGGCAACTGGGTTAGCTCACTACAGCAACGATGCCAAGCCTGAGCACAGAAGGAGGGAGTCCAGGGTCAAGGGGCAGCACTGTCCCCAAGGCAGCCCACAGAGAAGCCCTCCTTGCAGGGGAGGGAAGCAGGAGAGGACAGTGGCTCTGGAACCAGGGGCCACACAGCTTGACCCGCAGCAAGGGGACCCAAGTTCCAGTCCGGGGAGAGCTGGCAGCAAATCTTTTTCCCAGTGGGAAAAAGATGGAGACCAAATATTCACTTATGGACTGCAAGGACATGAAAAGTAGTTACTCCTGCCACAGAGCCAGGCTGTGACACTATTTGTCCACTCAAGGCCGTGCAGCTGGGGCTCCAATCCAGGTCTGTGTGCCTGCAGCGCCCCTGCCCTGGGTTACTAGGCTTCCACTCGAGAGCACATGCCTCTTACAGATGGGGGACCGAGGCCGGACATCGCTCTCTCCCTGGCCCTGCTCCGCCCTCCTTCTTCCTGGCACTTCCAGAGGTGCTTGCTTATGTCCCAAAGTGGCCAGCTCCCCCGGACCAGGCTACAGGCTGAAGCCGCAGTGGGGCTCCTGGGCTGTGTGCTGGTTTCTGGGTTGAGTAGGGCTGAGTTACGTGAGCTCTGGGCTGGGTTTGAGACTGGGTGGAGCGCTGGACTGAGCCTCCTTCCCAGAGCACCAGCAGCAGCCCCCAGCCCCAGTTGTCTCTATGGTTTGGGGCCACTGTGGCTGCAGGAGGTAGAACTCGGTGCCTAGGGGAAGGCAGAAAGGACCATGTATGGTCCTGCACAGGTGACAAAGGTGCCAGGGTCGCTGGAATCCAGAGGCCTCTGCAGTCCTGGACCATCAACTGGCCATCAATCTCATGGAGCCAGGAAAAGGTTCCAGGAGGGAGAAGTGCGGAGAGACAAGCAGTGCAGGTCCGGAAGAAGACGCAGGACATAATGATCACCTCTACCCTGCGGCCCCAGCCAGACCCTACCTACCAGACTCAGTGACTGCAGTGGGGCCGCAGCTCTGTAACCAACATGGAACCCCCACTGCACTGCACCCACCCCACCCATCCCGCTCATCCACAAGCTGACGAGTCCTAACAGGCCTCCTTTGCCAGCGACAAAAATAACTATTTTGAAAATTCACAGCAGGGCTTTCGCCTACACACACTGCGCCGACTGGAACCTGAAGGGAGATATGCAGAACGCAGTGTGCGGATGGAGACGCACTGTGCAGCAAGCAGGCTGTGAACCCCACGCCCCTCCACCCCGCCACCTAGCCTGCGCACCCCCCAGAGGCGTGCACGCACCATGGTGTCCAGAATGGCCAAGTGGAAAGGGCTCTCAGGTCATCCGCTGCACACAGGGGACGCTGAGGCACAGAGAGGGTCAGGGGTCTGCCTGAGGTCACACAGTGGATCTGTGGCAGAACTCCCATCTGCACCATCTCGCCATGCTGCCCACCTTCTTTCCTGTTCACTCGGCCAACTGTGAATTCACACCTATCCCCAGGATGCACACATGTACAACACACACACGTGCAACACACACACGTGCTCACAGACAGCACTGCATGCTTTGCCTCTGTGTCGCGGCACTTTAATCAAGTTCACAGGCTCCTCCACGACCTTTAGCTCAGTCGGTCTCCTGCAGCCCTGTGAGGTAGGCAGAGCCATTCGCAGATAGGAAAAGCGAGGCCCGGAGGGGAAGGACTGTGGCCAAGGTCAAAGGAAACATTGGTTCTGGGCTCTTTTCATAGCCGTTTCCGCCACCCTGGATACAGCAGCAGCTAAGGGCCCAGGTAACTTCTCTGGGTGCTGGGGGCAGAAGGAAGAGCTTTCCACCACGGTCCCGATGCCATCTGGCCCCACGACTGGCCTCGGCCATGTGGAGTTAGGAAGGGCAGGCTCCCTACCCTGCACTCTCTGCTTTCAGGGTCCCTTCAGAGAGTGGCCAGTCTGTCAAGCACCAGCTAGTGTCCAACCTGGAGTTGCCCCCGTGTGGCCCCCTCACAGTATGTAGCACCACAGACACCCAGAGTGAAGCGCAACGCCCTCCAGGCGCTGTAAGGAAAGGTGAGCCAGGAATTCTGCTTTGGTGCTAGGTACACGTTACAATGTCACTAGATGAGGAAACTGAGGCCAAAAGTTCATGTAGGTCACCTGAGGTCACAGAGAAAGTCAGTGGAGATGGGACAAGGACCAAGGCATCCCAGTCTGTCTGGTGTCTTCCAAACACCCTCCCCCCAGCCAAGTCCCCACCCTGTTCAGCTAAGGGGTTCTACCCCCTCGGCCTCCCTGCAGATGGAGACTTGACCTCCCTGAGAAGGGCCAGGCTGAAGTGGGGAAGCATGTCTGGGGAGTCCGAGATCCCTGCCACCCCAACTCATCAGATCTGGTGGGACATCAGCCTGGTGTTGAGTTTACGAAAGAAAGATCGGAGCTTGCAAATCTTGCACTTTTTCTTGCGGCGACCCCGGGAGAAGCTTCGAGCCCTGCCTTCCTCCTCCTCTTCTTCCTCTTCTTCCTCATCACTGGCCCAGGGCCCCCAAGCACCCCCATTAAAGTCAGGATGCGCCCGGGGATTCTCAGCTGGGTAGCGCACGGGGATGGCAGTCCTATTATAGTCGGCCAGGCGAGCCAGCAGGGTGCGGACCACGTCGGGCCGCTGGCCAGCCAGGTCCTCCCGTTCGTAAGGGTCCGCGCTGATGTTGAAGAGCCACACAGCCTGGCGGACGCTGGCCATCCGCTCGAGGTTCCACCAGCTGCCAGGGAAGGCAGCCAGTGTCTGCGGTGGGATCCAGTCGCCATAGCCGGGGTCTCCCGTCAGCAGCTTCCACTCGCCCACGCGGATGGCGGCCTGCACGGCAGTGTTCCAGATGCCGAAGCCGCCCTCCAGGGAGCCGTGCCGGGCGTGGTTGTAGAGCGGGTCAATGTTGTGCAGGATTTCCGTGCGTGGCGAGGGCCGGCCCTCACTGATGGCTGGCCACACGTCATAGCCGTCTAGCCCGTCGGCCGCCGACACAGCGCCACCTGCCAGGCCCACCAGAGTGGGGTACCAGTCAGTGATGTGCACTAGTGCCCGGCTGGTACGGCGCTTCCGCTTGAGCAGGGGGCTGTGGACGAAGCCCAGACCGCGCACGCCACCTTCCCAGTAAGTGCCCTTGCGTCCTCGGAGCGGCCAGTTGCTGCCTCCTGAGAAAGTCTGACCGCCATTATCACTGGAGAAGATGATGACGCTGTTGTTGTAGAAGCCGTAGCGCTTGAGGGCCCAGGTAATGTTGCGCACAGCCTCGTCCATGCAGGTCACCATGGCCGCGTACTTCCGCCGGGCTGCGTTGCCCATGGTGCGGTAGCGGGACAGGTACTCTCGAGGGGACTGCAGGGGCGTGTGCACGGCCTGGAAGGCCACGTAGAGGAACAGGGGCCGCCGGGGGCTGTGGTTGGCCAGGATGTGGCTGACGCGCTGGGCATAGAGCATGGTGGAGTACTGGCCGCTGAGTCCCCAGGCCACACTCTCGCCCTCGTGCAAGTCGAAGCCACACACCCCTGGGCCGTCGCAGTTGTCGTAGGTGTAGTAGTCCACGTTGCCAGTGAGCGAGCCCAGGAAGGTGTCGAAGCCCCGGCGGGTGGGCAGGCACTCCTTCCGGTAAAAGCCCAGGTGCCATTTGCCCACCATGTGGGTGGAGTAGCCTGCCTCCTGCAGCTTCTGTGGCAGTGTTACCTGGTCCAGGGGCAAGCAGTTGGGCTGCCGCGGGCGGATGATGGAGTGCTGGAGTCCTGTATGGATCTGGTACCTGGTGGATCGAGGGGGAGCAGAGGGCACAGATGAGCTATGGACCGTGGCCCCTGCCATCCAACCCCCAATACCACCCTCAGATGAGCTATAGTTCCAGCACTACTAGCAAAAACAGTAACTATAACCACCAGGTATTGCCTAAGAGGCTAAGCACCCAAATGCATTATCTCACCGAAACCTCAAAATCAATTAAAATAGGCATTATTGTCATTTTTACACATGAGCTTAAAACTCGGAATGGTTAAGCCACCTGCCCAGGATCACACAGCTAGGAAGTTGGGAAGTTGAGGGTTGAATCTAGGTTAAAAGTGACATTGATAACAGCTAAGACTGCGCTCTTGCCGTGTGCTCGGTGTTGCACTAGTCCGTTTTTCTGAATGATCTCATTGAATCCTCACCACAAACTAAGAGGTCCATTATTATTCCCACTTCCCAAATAACAAAACTGAGGCTCAGCAAATTAAATCACTTGCCTGGTGACTCATACAGCTGGTAGTTGGAATAAGATTCGTCTTCCAGGCAATCTGACTCCAAACTTGACAGTCCCTGAGCTCTAAGCTACGAACTTGCTATGGAGCCTAGAGCAGGTCCTGCTTTCCCAGGCAAACTTGTACTCACTCTTGAAAGCCCAGCCCAATGTTACCCCCACTATAATGTCTCTCACACCTTTCCCAAAGAATGAGTCACTTTCGCTTCTGGGTTCCCCCAGCAGCTAGTACACACCCTCATTGTCCTTCTTGGCCACGGGATTATATTGAGTTGTCCATGCTCTTGGGCCCAATGATATGCAACAGGATTGTCCTCTACTGAAGTTCGTATTCCTAGCACCCAAGTAATGTTTGAAGGACTTTCCGTTATTCTTGGAACGAATAAATGAGGATACTAAAAGGGCTTTAGAACCAGAAGGGACCCAAATCCTCTTCTAATTTATTCACCTACTCTTTCAAAAGAAACTAAGGTCAGCAGAGAGGAAGAGCCACTCGGTGGTCAGGGGCAGAGCCAAGGCTTGCCCACATATCCAAGCTCAGTCCAAGCAGGAACTCTTTCTGCAAACCGGGCTGCCCAACTCTTCCTGTGTGGGGGCCTCAGTTTGCTTGTGTGTCTGAGTGAGATTTCAGGAGCCCAGCTTCCACATGCCTGCCCGCGACTCACGTGACTCACGTAGGCTCCTGACCCAAGTCACTGGTACAGGCTAACACCTGAGGCAGGAGTGGACGTTTAGCACGATTCTGAATTCCTCGGGTATTCATTGACATCCATCTTCCCTTTTGTGGTCAGGGCCCCCCATGTGATCTGTTTAGAGTGTTTTAAAAGTCCCAGAGTAAATAAGCCTGGAACTTCACAAGTATGTTAGAATCCCAACACCTTTTTCTCACCCCCAGGCAGCCAAGTTAGCCAAGACTTGAGTATTTGACACCTTTAAGGGGGGGGGTCTCTCTTTCTCTTTTTTGGTTTCCTTATAATCCCAGTACTTGGGAGGCTGAGATAAACAGATCACAGGTTTGAGGCCAGCCTCAGCCACTTAGTGAGGCCCTCCACAACTTAGTGAGATCCTGTTTCAAAATAAAGAATACAAAATAGGGCTTGGGAGTGTAGCTCGGAGTAGAATGCCCCTGGGTTCAATCCCTAGTACGGCAAAAAAAAAAAAAAAACACAAGGGAGATAATTATTACCCCATTCTACAGATGATGAAACTGAGGCTCCCCAAAGTGCAGCAATTGGCCCCAATTCAGACAGCTGGCAAGCAGTGGCGCTGCGCTCTGAGCCCAGGTCCACCCACCTCATGCTCAAAAGCTTTTGGTGATGCAACCTCTCAGGGCCTCAGTCGAGCTAATAAATGACCAGATTTGATAGCCGCACCCTAGGTCCTGAATTCCTACTAAGCTTCTCTTCCTAAGGGTGGGGTCCTGTGGAGGGGGCTTGAAATGTGGGTGGGCCAGCTGAGAGTCACCAAAGCCCAGTTGCAAGTGAGTAACTTGAGAAGCATTGGCTCTCTCCAGCTTCAGGGCGACTGGATGCATTAACACATGCTAACAAGATTGGTAAGCATCCGACACAGCTGCAGGGTTGTTGGGGGGGGACGCTGTGCAGCCATGCTCCGCTAACTTCACAGATCGGGCCTGGAGCACTGCCCTGCTGGCTCATTCCTCTGCTGCTTAAACCAAAAGTCACCGCTCCCTAGGGAGGGAAATGGTAACCTCCGCAAAACACTCGGAATGCAGATTCCTCCTCCCTCTTGGGGAAATGAGTGGATGTCTGGTCTCCACCACCACTACCACCCCCCACCTGCAACACATGCACACCCCACCCTCCTTCCTCTTTCTCCTCTTCTTCCTCTGTTTCTGGATCTGAGCACTGAGTACCAGATGGAAGGGAAAAAGGGCAGCACCATTCCATCCCCAGCCCTGGATCCCTGCCAAGCACCTGACCTCTCGGCCCCTCTCCCACAAGACCCTGAGGTCAGGAACAGGCCCCAGGCTGGCCCTCCCTGACTCTGTGCCTCAGTTTCTCCCATTCAGGAAACCAGGAGACTAGACTCTGGTTCCCGACATCATCCTGGTGGCTCTGGGGTGGAACTTGGGAGAAAGCATGTCTTGGCCCCTTTCCAAGGAGGATTAGCTTCAGCCCTGCCAGAGGATTTTCTCCTAAGTGGCTAGAACTTGCCTTCCACAGCCCTACCTCCTGTTCCCCGATCTTTTAATCCTGTAATCCTGCCGCCCCGCCTGGGGACCACTCCTTATAGAGAAAGCAGCGTGTCTCCTTGGCGCTCCCAGCCCATTGGGAGGATTTCACAGATGAAAAAAACAGAGGCTTGGAGAAGGGAAGTCACCAGCCTCGGGCTTCACAGGTCTCTGAATCCTGTGTGTCCTCCTCTTCCACCCCTCCATTCTTGAGTTTCCTCCCAACGTTGTCATCAACGTGGGGACGGGAGTTTTCCTGGCACCATAGAGGCTGCCACTTATTGATAGCCAAGCAGGTTACACACAACTCATTCCACCCTCGCCGCTTGCTTTTAAAACAAAAACTTCATCCCATTTTATGGACAAGAAAACTGAGGCTTAGGGAAGTTAAGAGACTTGGTCTGTCAATAGAAGCAGCATTCAAAATAAGTGTCACAGGCTGCCATGTCTCCTCCACATTGCGTGTGATACTTCTGCCTTAGACACCAGAGCAAGACCTCAAAGATGAACAAACTCATTCACCATAAGCATAGGGAAACTGAGGCCCAAAGAGGGCAAAGGCACTTGCCAATGATCACACAGTCAACTGAAAGCAAAATTAACCGGCAACTAAGGTCTCCCCGGTTCCAGCATGGGGTTGTTCTGGCAGGGGAAAGCTGACTGGGAGTGTGTGGGGCTTGAACGCCTTGCCCCAAGAGTCTGGGCCATGCCTACCTGCCCGTGAGGAGCTGGCTCCGCGAAGGTGTGCAGATGGGCTGGATGTAATAGTTCTCCAACTTGACGCCCTCTGCTGCCAGCCGGTCCAGCGTAGGGGTCTCGATGTCTGAGCCATGGTAGCCCACGTCGTGATAGCCCTGGTCGTCGGTGAGGATGAAGATGATGTGGGGAGGCTGTGGTGGAGCCGCCGAGGGCTGCTCGCCGGCCTCCCCAGGCCCATCAGCCACGAGGTTCGGCTTGGTCCAGTCCCAGGACAGGTAGCCGAAGCTGAGCAGGCTGACCAGAGAGAAGCCGGTGAGGGCGTGCATCGCCAAGCCGGCCGCGCGTCGGGGCGCGCAGGGCTCCCCGGGCCTCACTGCCTGCGCGCCCAGGGCGCACGGCCCGCCCGCCGGCCTGGATGCAGCGGGAGCGCTCGGCGGCCCGGGGAGGGGGCGGCCCAGTGTCTGGTCCGGGACTGGCAGCCGGACCGGACCTGTGCTGCTGCAGCGGGGCGCTCTGCGAGGGTCAGGTCGGCGCCGAGCCGCCTCCGGCCGCCTGCGCGCCCGCCCTGAGCCGCCCGCGCTCCCTCTCCCCCAGCTCAGCCCGGCCAGCCCGAGACGCGGTGCGGAGCCTTCCAAAAAGTGCTCTCCACCATCCTCGGACTCTCCTCTTCCTTTTACCCCGGGTTTCTCCCGCCTCCTAATTTCTCTCGCCTCTACTTTCCCTTTCTCCTCCTCCCGAGACCCTCCAGCCCCGGGTCGGCCCCTGGCCCCGCCCGGAGTCCGCAGGGAGGTGGGCAGGACCCCACGGGGACAGGGAGGGAGACACGGGCTGGGCGGGCGTGGGGGGACACCACGAGAGAGAATGCGAAAAAGTTGTAACATCTGCCCGGCCGAGCCCCAGGTGGAGGGGAGGGACGCCGAGGACGGCTCCGCCCCCGGGCGGGCAGCCCAGGCCGCTCGGCCGCCCGCCCCAGCGCCCGCCCCTGGCCGGGACTAGGGAAGGAGGGAGGGGGCAGCTTGGAATTCGGTGGAACAATTCCGGAATGGCCCAGTTCGACATTCCTCGATCATGGTGTCTTAGCATCTCTGAGTGCCAGCCCTGGAAAGGACGCTTTCTAGTCCAATCAGATCATTCTACAGATGGGGAAACTGAGGCCCTGAGTGGGGCGAGAGTTCCTCTAAGTCACAGCGCAAGTAGTGGCTTCTTCCCCGGGGTTCCCAGAGGCTGCTTGAGTGGCGGTTTACTTCTATGAGACAGTACTTTGGCAAGTTCAGGCCTTGCCAGCCTCCCTCTGCTCTACCGTCCCCTTCTGCATCCTGCAGTTCCCAAGGAGAGCCGCAGCCTGCCAGCCCTGGGGGTCAGAGGGCAGGGGGCTCCTATACATCTTATATCCACAGCGCCTGCACAGAATGGGGGCTCAATCAGCGTTTGTTGCTTGAATGAATGGGTGAATGGCTTTCCTGGGTCAACCACACCAACTTCCACCAAGGAAATCTCCACCCCCAAAAAAGCAGGCTTGAGAGACTCAGGCAAGAAACACAGGGGCTGTGGCCAGTTAAAGAAGGAAGCCAGCTGGGCGTGGTGGCGTACGTTTGGGAGGTGGAGACTGGAGGATCTGGGTTCGCGGCCAGCCTCAGCGCTCTCTCTCTCTTTCTCTCTCTCTCTCTCCCTGTCTCTCTCTCTCTTTACTTAGTGAGGCCCTCCGCAACTTCGTGAGACCCGGTTTCAAAATAAAGTATAAAAAATAGGGCTGGGGATGTAGCGCGGAGGTAGAACGCCCCTGGGTTCAATCCCCGGTACCGCAAAAAAAAAAAAAAAAAAAAAATTAAAGAAGGCAGCCTTAGCCTGGCATGGTGGCGCACCCTTGTAATCCCAGAACTTGGGAGGCTGAGACAGGATGATCGCAAGTTCGAGGACAGCCTCGGTAAGTAGTGATACTTCCATCAACCTAGCGAGACTCTGTTTCAAAATAAGAATAAAATAGGGTTGGGGGTGTAGTTCAGAGGTAGAATACCCCTGGGTTCAATCCCCAGCATCGGAAAAAAAAAAAAAAGAAGGCAGGCTTGAGGCCGGGCATGGTGGCGCACGCTTGTAATCCCAGTACTTGGGAAGCTGAGACAGGAGGATGGCAGATTGGTGGCCAGCCTCAGGTACTTAGTGAAGCCCTCCACAACTTAGTAAGACCCTGTTTCAAAAATAAAGAATAAAAAATAGGGCTGGGGGTGTAGCTCAGAGGTAGAACGCCCCTGGGTTCAATCCCCAGTACCCCCCCAAAAAGGCAGCCTTGAGTTGTCACCCAAGAATGTAGACCAGTGCCGCCAGATCTTCTGGTTTTTCAAAAAGAACACCCAAATCCAGATTAATTCCAATTGCTAAGTGTTAGTAACTAGTTTAAAGCAAAATTTAGGCCTGTGTGTGCCAAATCAAACATCAGTTCTGCATCCTTGTTTTCCAGATTTTTGCTAGGCTGCATTTTTAAACAGAAAGCGGGACTATACAATAGCCATTAGGATTTCAAAGTTTAACATGCACGCTGCTGATCTCCAGGAGGGGTAGGTAAAGCGTTATGTGACCAGAGACCCTCTCTTCCCCAGAGCTTCTTGGGGGGCCCTGTGCCTTGGGAACTTAGGGAACAAAGCCTGCCCAGGTGCATCTTCTCTCCTAGCACCTTTCCCCTGCCAAGCTCCCTTTCCTCTCACTTAAAACCACTGTGTGTAGGGAAAGAAACCAGACCTCCAAAATAGCAGCCCTTGTGAATCTACATTTCGAAATGAGGGCTGCGTGGGGCCAGCCACTCCTGTTTGCTTAAAGCCCCATATTTAGGGTGACCAGATTTATCAGAAGGGAAAACTGAGCCTGTTGTTCTGGCAGAAGAAATGTTGAGGACAGACAGGAAAAGCACAGCCTCCTGAGGGGAAGGTTGCTAAAATGGTGCTTCCGGAGGCTCCAGCAGAGGCTGTCCTGGGTGTCAAAGTGGGACAAGTCACCAGAGGTCAGAGGGAACTGTGCTTCGCATTCTTTATGTTGTCTCAGACAACATCAGGAGGAACTGGTCAGGGCTGCCTTCCCCTAGCCCCATGCACAAAGAAATATGGCCAGGGGAAGGGAGTGGGGATTCAACCTGGCCCCCAAGTGCTCATGGGACAAGATCAGAGGCTGCAAATCTCTGTGGGGTTGTCACAGGACAAGACAGGCAGTATTTCAGCATTCAAGACAGTAGTAGGCTCTGACATCAGACGGCTTGAGTTCAAATCCTGCCACTCATATGGGATCTGCCCTTGGCAAGTTATTGTACCTCCCTCCGTCTCAATTGCCTTGTCTGTAGAATGGGATAATCATATAAATGAGATACAGTATGGTGCTAAGTAAATCACCCAGCCATAGTAAACACTCACTGAATGTGAGCGGTTATGATGGTTCTCTGTGCTTCCGAGAAGGACTAAGTCCTTTGGGTGAAAGTTACTAGGAGACAGATTTCAGGCCAATTTAAGGGATTACTTTTATAGGAATTCTGGCAACTTGCTTAATAAAAGGATGGAAGGAATGGGTGAATCACCCTGCGGGGAGGAGGGGTGGGCCTCTGGGGCCAACTCTTGTTCCCAGTATTCACATTGCTTTCAGGAGTTTCTTAGTAATCACCGGAACCCACAGAGGCCTCAGAGGGCAACATTCCCCCTCTGACACTCTAGGGAAATAAACACTGACCCTCAGCTCCTTCATAAATACCATTACACAGCTGGGCCAGGCTGAACACTTAACACCAGACGTCTCAGAGACGATGCGGAAATAAACACAAAGCGTAATGGGAAGCCAGGTCGTATCGCCTTCAAGACTGGCTGCATATCTCCCCTTTGTGGTCTCTCCAGCGTATTTACCAACCATCTTTCCAGCAACAGTGTCCATCAGCCCTATCTCCACCCAGGTAGACGCTTAAAACTCCAAGACATTTCAAGTTCAGGCCTCAGAAGGAAGGCTCGGCAAGTGGACTTGTCCCTCCTGCCAGGCTAACCCAGCCTATCACTGACAATCTCAGGACCTTGCTGTTCCCAAGTGACTGACATCAGGGTGTCTGCCCCATACAGGAAAGATCTGCCTCCATTTACACAGATGTGCTCTTATCCCACAACCCACAGACACCTGCACAGAGACACTACAGGAAACCTAACATCTACCCATGAAAGGCAGATCAAATGTGGCAGAGGTGAGCCAGACGTGGTGGCGCACGCTTGTAATCCCAGTACTTGGGAGGCTGAGACAGGAGGATCGCAGGTTCACGGCCAG
>PVJS01036043.1:8358-20911 GCA_004027185.1 Glis glis
CCGGGGATTAAACCCAGGGGCATTTTACCTCCGAGCTACACCCCTGGCCCTATTTTTTAGGCTTTATTTTGAAACCGGGTCTCACGAAGTTGCGGAGGGCCTCACTAAGTAGCTGAGGCTGGCCTCAAACCTGGATCCTCCGGTCTCTGCCTCCCAAGTACTGGGATTACAAGCGTGCGCCACCACGCCCTGCTTAGAGGAGATTTTTAAAAAATTTTTTTGGCCTTTGAAATTTGCGAAGATTTTAGAAGATAATTCTCTGTACTTGCAAAAGTTCTACCAAATAGGCATTCTCCCACATGGCAGATTGATTTATAAATTTGTATAACCTTCTTGGGAAACACTAATTCTACTTTTGAAAACCTATTCTAGTCGGGTGTGGTGGCGCACGTTTGTAATCCCAGTACTTGAGAGACTGAGACAGGAGGATCGCAGGTTCATTGGCAGCCTCAGCTACTTAGTGAGGCCCTCTACAACTTAGTGAGACCCTGTTTCAAGATAAAGAATAAAAAATAGTGCTGGGGGTGTAGGTTGGAGGTTGAATGCCCCTGGGTTCAATCCCCAGTACTGAAGAAAAAAAAAAAAGAACCCTAAAACCTATTCTAAAGTAATCTAGCAATAGAGATAAAACTTTATGGTGCACAGTCATTAGTTGAAAATTATTTATGATTGCAAAAATTAGAAAATACCTCAAAATAGGCAAGAGGAATGGTTAAGTAAAATAACAGTTGTTTTACCCATGTAGTAGATATTTTAAGATAATTGTAAATTGGCTGAGGCAAGAGGATCACAAGGTTGAGGCCAACTGGGGCAACTTAACAAGACTGTATCTCAAAATAGAATTATCAAAAGAGCCGGGGATGTAGCTCAGTGGTGTAGTACTTACCTAGCATTTCTGAGGCCTTGGGTTTAGTACCTGTACTGGGGAGGGTTGGGGAGAATAAATATAAATTATATAAGAATACATTTGTAGTTCTTTTTTTTTTTTGCGGTACCGGGGATTGAACTCAGGGGCGTTCTACCTCCGAGCTACACCTCCGGCCCTTTTTTTTATCCTTTATTTTGAAACAGGGTCTCATGAAGTTGCGGAGGGCCTCACTAAGTAGCTGAGGCTGGCCGTGAACCCAGATCCTCCAGTCTCCGCCTCCCAAGTACTGGGATTACAAGCGTGCGCCACCACGCCCAGCACATTTGTAGTTCTTTTAAAGCAGAATATAAAATTATATATTTTAATTAATTTCAACAATTTTTGGGGGGCTACTGAGGGTTGAACCTAGGGGCATTCTACTTCTGAGCTATACCCTGAGCCCTTTTTATTGTTTTTTTAGAAACAGGGTTTTGCTAGGTTGCTGAAAGCCTCACCATGTTGCTGAAGCTGTCCTTGAACCTGCGATCCTCCTGTCTCAGCCTTCTAAGTACTGGGATTACAGGCATGTGCCATCACACGTGGCTTGGATTTTACTTTTTTGTGTGTGTGTGTGTGTGTGTGTGTCACTGGGGATTGAACCCAGGGGCATTCTATTTCCAGCCCTATTTTATTTTTTGTTTGTTTAGTTTTTATTGGTACTAAGGATTGAACCCAGGGGCATCCTACCTCTGATCTAAACCCCAGCCCTATTTTATTTTTATTTGGAAACAGGGTCTCACTAGGTTGATTAGAATCTCACTCCTTGCTGAGGCTGTCATCAAACCTGTGATCCTCTTAGCCTACCAAGTACTGGGATTACAAGCATGCACCACCACGCCCAGCTTATTTTTTTATTTTGAAACAGGATCTCTCAAAGTTGCTGAGGTTGGCCTCAAACTTGTGATCCTCCTGTCTCAGCCTCCCAACTACTGGGATTACAAGCATGCCCACCATGCCTGGCTGTGGCTTTTACTTTGAAGGCTATTGCTTTTGTCAGAGGATACTCTGCTTTTTAGTGATCTAATTAAAATATTTCATCCCAATGAAATCTTCTTCATTAGGCTTTAAAAAGGAAAACTGAGCGCCAGGCGTGGTGGTGCACGCTTGTAATCCCAGTACTTTGGGAGATGGAGACCAGAGGATCCAGGTTCACCGCCAGCCTCAGCTACTTAGTGAGGACCTCCGCAACTTTGTGAGACCCGGTTTCAAAATAAAGTATAAAAAATAGGGCCGGGGGTGTAGCTTGGAGGTAGAACGCCCCTGAGTTCAATCCCTGTACCACAAAAAAAAAAAAAAAAATAGGGCTGGGGGTGTAGCTCGGAGGTAGAATGCCCCTGGGTTCAATCCCCAGTACCGCAAAATAAATAAATGAATGAATGAATGAAAAAATACGTAAATATAAAAAGAAAAACAGACAGATGTTAATATGTGTTCCTGCATATTTATTATTGGTATTTGTCAACAAGGAGATATTCCAAACTTGAAATTCTTAGTTTGTTACCTAAAGATTCTTCCAACTTCCCTTATTCCACCAAAAGAGGCTGTGTCACAGGGTTGGCTTGTGAAGGATCAGGATGTACTATCAGAAGGCAGTTGATGATTAAAAGCTCAGACTGCAGTCAGGTGCAGTGGCACCTGCTTGTAATCCTAGTACATGGGAGGTTGAGACAGGAGGATCGCAGGTTCAAGGCCAGCCTCGGTAACTTAGTGAGACCCTGATTCAAAATTTCAAAAAGGGCTGGGTGTGTAGGTCAGAGGTAGAATGCCTCTGGGTTCAAATCCCCTGTACCGTAAAAAAAAATAATAATAATAATAAAATTGGGCTGTGAGTGTAGCTCAAAGGTAGAATGCCTCTGGGTACAATCCCTAGTACCACACACACACACACACACACACATACACAATTCCTTCAAGATTGATAGGATCTCCTTGAGCCTTCTGGGGAAGTTAGAGAGAAGGTTAGAATGATAGGTTCTCTTCCAGGAGCCCAGCCTTGGAGAAACAATGGGAGATTGGGGATCCTGAGGCCTGGTGATCCCATTCCTGTAGTGGAGCTTCATAGACGATTCAGGACCCAACAGGGAAGTAGCCCAAGGTTGACTTCATCAGAGTGAACCACTTTTGAAGCCTGCTTGTTCTAATTACCAGCTCTGTAGTTTTGAGCAAATGATGCAGCCTCAGCTTGATCACAGAGGTATCTGCCTCCTAGAGTTAGTGGAGGAATAAATGAGAAATACAAAATGCTTAGCTTCCTTCCTTAGCAGAACCCACTCAACAAATCGTTCCGCTTCTTGGGATTTTCATGGTTCAGACATAGACTGAGATCAAGAGGGTGGAATATGGTGCAGTTAAGGAGTGTGGGGTCTGCAGTGAGACTGGGTTCAAATGCTATTTCTGTCATTCACCGGCTTTGTGACTCTGGGCAAACAACTTGTGTGTGTGTGTGTGTGTGTGTGTGTGTGTGGGTGGGTGTTACTGGGGATTGAACCTGGGGGCATTCTACCCCCCAGCCCTATTTTATTTTTTATTTTTATTTATTTATTTTGTGCTACTGGGGCATTCTACCTCCAAGCTACACCTCAGCCCTATTTTTTATTCTTTATTTTGAAACAGGGTCTTACTAAGTTCCAGTGGCCTCACTAAGTAGCTGAGGCTGGCCACAAACCTGTGATCCTCTTGTCTCAGCCTTCCAAGTTCTGGGATTACAAGCGTGCACCACCACACCCAGCTTTTATTTTTTATTTTAAAACAGGGTCGGGGCCGGGTGTGGTGTTGCACGCTTGTAATCCCAGTACTTTGGGAGGCGGAGACCAGAGGATCCTGGTTCGCGGCCAACCTCAGCTCTTTCTCTCTCTCTCCCTGTCTCTCTCTGTCTCTCGGTCTCTCTCTACTTAGTGAGGCCCTCCGCAACTTCGTGAGACCCGGTTTCAAAATAAAGTATAAAAAATAGGGCTGGGGGTGTAGCGCGGAGGTAGAACGCCCCTGGGTTCAATCCCCGGTACCGCAAAAATAAATAAATAAATAAGTAAATAAAACAGGGTCTTGCTAGGTTGATGAGAGTTGCACTACTTACTGAGGCTATCCTTGAACCTGCAATCCTCCTGTCTCAGCCTCCCAAGTACTAGGATTATAGCCAGGTGTGGTGGCACGTGCCTGTAATCCCAGTATTTGGGAGGCTGAAACAGGAGGATCGCAGGTTCGAGGCCAGCCTCTGCAAATCAGTGATGTTTAAATAAATTTAGTGAGACCCTGTTTCCAAATAAAATAGGACTGGGGGTGTAGCTCAGAGGTAGAATATTCCTGGGTTCAATCCCCAGCACCATACACACACACACACACACACACACACACACACACACACACTCAAAAGGACTAGGATTACAATTGTGCACCACCATGCCTGTCCTGTCCTTCATTTTCCTCATCTGGAAGATGGGGATAGTAATAGGCCTGACTTCCTGGAATTATGGAAAGGTTTAAATGACTTAAGACATAAGAAGTGCTGACAGGGCTGGAACAGATAGGTGCTCGGCAAAGTATCTTCACCATGACTGGTGTGGACAGACTGCTCAGAGAGAGCCTGTCCTGTTGAAAGCACATTTGGCAAGGGATGTAGTATGTTGGGCGCTGCTCCCAGCTTCACCTCCTCTTCCTAGGCAGTCTCGCTTGTTGCCTCAGACTATGGTGCAACTTCCTCTTCTGATAGCCCTGAGAGACCTCAGCCCTTTGACCACATTCTAGTCTGTCTCACTGCCTGTCCTGGGATAGCTCAATGACTGTGACCCAGTCTCTGACTCTCTGTTCACTCTCCTTAAAGTCTGTGTTCTGAATGAGTCCCCGTGGCCCCTTTCAGCTGCATGCTCTGCCTTGCAGCTGTGCCACCTGCTCAAGCTGATCAAGGTGCGGACCCTGGAGGCACAATGTTATCCCAGAGTTTGCCAAGGCTTGTCTTGGCCCCCATCCTGACACCAAGAGATGGAAAAGAGATTCAGATACAGACTGGTTAGATAATGACATTCCCTGATGCTATAGCCAGTGCCACATACCCACTGGACTGATTTACTCTAACATTCCTGTGATTAGGCCAGGACCAAGCCTTGTTCAGAAAACCTGAGTGTCTTGAGTCTCTGGGCCACACTAGCAGACAATGGCAAATTTTATCATTCTTGGGCAAAACTCATATTCTTTTGGCATAGTTTCTCCTGGTTAGGCCAGCAGGCTGCCCTAGCTCTTGCCCACACAAGGCTGCATCTCAGGCATTATTTCATGTCTTGTTTGGGCCTGTAGATAAATGTTTTTGGATGATTGTGCAAGCTAAGCCCTCCATGATCTGACCCCTGTCTGCTCACTAAGTTTTTTTTTTTTTTTTTTGCGGTACCAGGGATTAAACCCAGGGGCGTTCTACCTCTGCGCTACGCCCCTGGCCCTATTTTTTTCTTTTTTTTTTTGCGGTACCGGGGATTGAACGCAGGGACGTTCTACCTCCGGGCTACATACCCGGCCCTATTTTTTTTATGCTTTATTTTTGAAACCGGGTCTCACGAAGTTGCGGAGGGCCTCACTAGGTAGAGAGAGAGGGAGGGAGAGAGAGAGAGCGAGAGAGATAGATCGCGCGCATGTGCTCTGAGGTTGGCCGCAAACCCGGATCCTCCGGTCTCCGCCTCCTAAAGTACTGGGATTACAAGCGTGCACCACCACGCCTGGCCCGGCCCTATTTTTTTATACTTTATTTTGAAACCGGGTCTCATGAAGTTGCGGAGGGCCTCACTAGGTAGAGAGAGAGAGAGCGACCGAGCTGAGGCTGGCCGCGAACTCGGATCCTCCGGTGTCCGCCTCCCAGAGTATCGCTAAGTTTTTTTAGATTTTAACTTTTTTGTTCATTTTGGTACAGGTGATTGAACCCAGGGGCATTCTACCTCTGAGCTACACCTCCAACCCTTTTTAAATATTTTATTTTATTTTTATTTTATTTATTTATTTTTTGTGGTACTGGGGATTGAACCCAGGGACGTTCTACCTCCGAGCTCCACCCCCAGCCCTATTTTTTATTCTTTATTTGGAAACAGGGTCTCACTAAGTTGCAGAGGGCCTCACTAAGTAGCTGAGTCTGGCCGCGAACCTGTGATCCTCCGGTCTCAGCCTCCCAAGTACTGAGATGACAAGCATGCGCCACCAGGCCTGGCTTAAATTTTTTATTTTGAAACAGGGTCTTACTAAGTTGCTGAGGCTAGATTGGAACATTTTGTTGAAGTATAACATGTATACAGAAAAACATAGAAATCATTAGTGTACAGGTAAGTGAATACTTAACAAAATAACAAATCCCAGCACCCAGATTATAGGCAGAATGTTCGGCATCCACAGGAGCCCCTTTGGGGTCCTCTTCCAAACACTCCTCCAGCTCTCGCCCTTTGTCACACTGAGTAGTTACCACCCTGCCTACCCCAGCACACCATTCCCTCTTGTTTTCCTGCCCCCGCACATACTGTTTCCTTGGATGCCAGGCCTTGCCTGCTCACTGTTCAAAACTCAGAAGTCAGCTAACCCTGATGGGCTAGGTGTACTTTCCTCCCGTGTTTTGTAATTGTTTACTGGGAGCTGCCTGAGGACAAAGACTGTCTGAGTCACCAGTCTCTCTGGCACCCAGCACATGCTTGGCATAGAACACACTCTAGTAGTGTTTGCGTATTGCATAGTTTGTCTAAAATGTTTGAAGCCGCCTTTTACTTTTCTTTGTCTTCCGTGCTCCTGCCCCAAGCACACATCATTCCAACACTCTGCTTTCCTAATCTGTTCTTCTTGCCCCTTCTAGCTTTTTTTTTTTTTTGTGGTACCGGGGATTGAACGCAAGGGCATTCTACCTCCACGCTATGCCCCCGGCCCTATTTTTTATACTTTATTTTGAAACAAGGTCTCACGAAGTTGTGGAGGGCCTCACTAAGGAGAGAGAGACAGAGAGACAGGGAGAGAGAGAGCGAGAGAGCTGAGGCTGGCCACGAACCCAGATCCTCCGGTCTCCGCCTCCCAAAGTACTGGGATTACAAGCGTGCGCCACCACGCCCGGCTCCCTTCTAGCTTTTCTCGAAACATATTAGCTCTTCTAAGTCTTGTGTGCCTTTGTACTCCCTCTCACTTTTGCTCCAGCTGAGCATGTGCCCCATACACACCTGTCCATGCATCCCACAGGCAGACTGCCCACATCAGGCCTCTGACTGTTGTAGCACCTATGTTTCTTTTTCTTTTTCTTTTTTTTTGGTACTAGGGATTGAACTCAGGGGCATTCTACCTTTGAGCTGCACCCCCATCCCTTTTTATTTTGAAACAGGATCTTGTGAAGTTCCTGAGCCTGACCTAGAACCTGTGATCCTCCTGTTTCAGCCTCCCAAGTACTGGGATTACAGGTGTGCTCTACCAAGCCCAGCTTGCAGCACCTGTTTTTGCCCTGACTTCAGGCCTCACCCATCCAGCTATTACTCCATGAAGAGCATCGCTGTGCCTGGCCCCCTGCCACAATGAGCCCTCAACTGCTCATCTATAGGTTCTATTTTATTTTTTTATTTTTATTTATTTTTTGTACTGGGGATTGAACCCAGGGTCATCCAAGCTCTAAGCTACACCCCAGCCCTTTTTTATTTTGAAACAAGGTTTCACTAAATTTCTGAGGCTGGCCTTAGACCCACGATTCTCCTGTCTCAGTCTCCCAAATAATGGGATTACAGGTGTGTGCCACTGTGCCTGGCTAGGCTCTGTTTTATTTAAGAGTCAGATTTATTTTGTGTTTCTCTCGTGTTACTTTACCCCATGTTTTATGCTTCATGAGTTCTTCTTTCTTGAGAACATTGTTTTCCTTTAATATGCTTGCTTTCTTAAAGGATATTACATGTATCACTGAATATATTCATTCAGTCGTGCATGCATTCAACACACATGCCACGGACTGTGCTATGTGCTGGATATTAAAAAATTAAGAGAAGCTTATTGCCCTTGAGACACTCTCAAGACAAATACAGTAGACAGGGTGACATTAGCAAATTATCAGAAGACAGTCGGCAGTGTTGGGTGAGATGAGGCTCACTGACAAGGATTAAGAGGATGGGCACCGGAGGCAGGTGTGGTTTTAGGTTCATTACTTGACCTTATTTCTCTTTTTTGGTTTCCTTACCTGTAAAATGAGTAGAATATGTGATTTTCTTTTTTTGCTAGAACTATGGATTGAGCCCAGGGGCACTTTACCACTGAGCTATATCCCCTTCCCTTTTTATTTTTTATTTTGAGACAGGGGCTCACTAAGTTTCCCACACTGGCTTCAAACTTGGGATCCAGCCTCTACCTCCCAAGTGGCTAGGATTACAAGTGTGTGCCACCACTCCTGGCGAGTATGTGATTTTTTTTTTTTTTTTTTTGCGGTACTAGGGATTGAACCCAGGGGCGTTCTACCTCCAAGCTACACCCCCGGCCCTATTTTTTATACTTTATTTTGAAACCGGGTCTCACGAAGTTACGGAGGGCCTCACTAAGTAGCTGAGGTTGGCCGTGAACCCGGATCCTCTGGTCTCTGCCTCCCAAGTACTGGGATTACAAGCCTGCACCACCATGCCCGGCGGTGTGTGATTTTCTTTTATCTCAGAAAAACTATTAGAAGAAAATGAGCTGAAAAGTAGAACTTTCCCAAGCTTGTTATGTTTCCTGAAGACTCTTTGATGAGGCTGGCACATTCTTTTTTTGTGTGTGTGGTACTGGGGATTGAACCCAGGAGCTTCTACCTCCGAGCTACACCCCCAGCCCTGTTTCATATTCTTTATTTTGAAACAAGGTCTCACTAAGTTGTGGAGGGCCTCACTAAGTAACTGAGACTGGCTGCGAACCTGCAATCCTCCTATCTCAGCCTCCCAAGTACTGGGAATATAAGTGTGCGCCACCACGCCCGGCTCAAGTCTGGCACATTTTTGATGTAGAGGGTGCAGTACAGTGCTTGGCACCTCCTAAATGAGCAATGAATGTTGGCTGTAATGACCATTGTTAACTCTGCTTGGGCTCATGGAGGGAGTGTCATTTCAACTGGCTGTTGAAGGGTGGTTTCTGCTAGAAGTAGTGCAGGGAAGGATGGCTCAGGCAGAGGGAATAGCCTGACAGCAGACACAGAAATCAAAGTGTGTGATATTTATAGAAACGGGAATGGTCTAGTGGCTGGAGGGCAAGGTGTGTGCAGGCATGTGGTGAGGAGTGAACCTGGAGAAACAAGACCAAGATAGCCATGGTCTGGCTTACTGTTGAAGTTTGGACTTATATGATAGATGGAATGGAACCTTCAGAAATCTTTAAGAAGCCGGGCTTGGTGGTTCACACTTGTAATTCCAGTATTTGGGAGGCTGAGACAGGAGGATCGCAGGTTCGCGGCCAGCCTCAGCTACTTAGTGAGGCCCTCTGCAACTTAGTGAGACCTGGTTTCAAAATAAAGTATAAAAAATAGGGCTGGGGGTGTAGCTCGGAGGTAGAACCCCTCTGGGTTCAATCCCCGGTTCCACACACACACACACACACACACAAAGAATAAAAAAAAAGGGCTGGGGAATGTAGCTTAGAGGTAGAATGTCCCTGGGTTCAATCTCTAATACCACACACAAAAAGTCTTCGAGGTCAGGCTTGTCACAATCTAAGCTCTTTTAGAAGGATCTTTCTGAAGCCGGGCGTGGTGGCGCACGCTTGTAATCCCAGTACTTTGGGAGGCGGAGACCAGAGGATCTGGGTTCGCGGCCAGCCTCAGCTCGCTCTCTCTCTCTCTCTCTCTCTCTCTCTCCTTAGTGAGGCCCTCCGCAACTTCGTGAGACCCGGTTTCAAAATAAAGTATAAAAAATAGGGCCGGGGGCGTATCGCGGAGGTAGAACGCCCCTGCGTTCAATCCCCGGTACCACAAACAAAACAAAACAAAACAAAAAAAAAAGAAGGATCTTTCTGAGCTGGGTGTGGTGGCGCACGCTTGGGAGGCTGGGAGTGTAGCTCCGAGGTAGTATGCCCCTAGGTTCAGTCCCCAGTACCGCAAAAAAAAAAAAAAAAAAGAAGGATCCTTCTGGTCCTTTTGTGGAAAGTGAACTAGATGGGAAGGGACCAGGAAGACTGTTAAGGAAGGGAAGGAAGAGGCTGCTGAGACCTCTAGGGACAGAGGATAAGAGCAAAACAAAGTGATGAATGCTCCAGAGATGAATCGGCCGGGTTGCTTACTGGTGTATGCAAGGAGTGTAGGAGCCATGGGATGGATGGGGTGAAGAATACCTGGGGTATCCACCTGGACAGTGATTCCACTTACTGACAGACTAGGAAGAAGAAGACATTTTTCCTTTCTAAAGATTTCTTCTAGCCAGGCATGGTGGCATGTGCTTGTAATCCCAGTAGTTGGGAGGCTGAGACTGGAAGATCTGGGTTCACAGCCAGCCTCAGCTACTTAGTGAGGCCCTCCGCAACTTAGTGAGACCCTGTTTCAAAATAAAGAATAAAAAATAGGGCTGGGGGTGTAGCCTGGAGGTAGAATGCCCTTGGGTTCAATCCCCAGTACTATAAGAAAAAGAAAAAAAAAAGATTTCTTCTAAGGAGGGAAGACTGCTTCCTCATCCTCAGAGCAAGTTTTCTATAACTTGTGAGTCCATTCTACTAGGCCCTGAGCCTTTTCTTCTCTCTTGGGGCTTATAAACAGTCAACTATTTCAGACAAACAATTATTGATCTCAGGCAATTAGGGCAGGAGGTGGCTGTGTTTATTCACTCCTTGGCGTCTCTGGGGCAGAGAGATGGGAAAGTCATGTGTTTGTTTTCACCTCATTTGTGAGAATAGATGGAATAGGAATATTAGTCTCCCTCCTCTGGTAACAAATGCATTGGCCTCTTCTCTCTCACACTGCCAAATCTGTAGAAAACCTTTAATTGCGGTACTGGGGATCGAACCCAGGGGCTTACCTCCGAGCTCCACCCCCAGCCCTATTTTTTATTCTTTATTTTGAAACAGGGTCTCACTAAGTTGCAGAGGGCCTCACTAAGTAGCTGAGGCTAGCTGTGAACTCAGATCCTCTGGTCTCGGCCTCCCAAGTACTGGGATTACAAGCGTGTGCCACCACGCCTGCCCTTAGTTCCTCTTTTTATAAAACATCATTGAAGAAGATGTCTGTTATTTTTTGGTACTGAGGATTGAACCCAGGGCTAAACCCCTAGCCTGAATTTTTTTTTTTTTTGCAGTAATAGGTATTGAACCCGGGGATATTCTACCTCCGAGCTACACCCCAGCCCTAATTATTTATTATTTATTTATTTATTTATATCTATGTTTGGTACTGGGGTATTGAAACTGGAATGTTGGGAGGTTGTCTGTTACCTAAGGTCACAAGACTAGTAAGCGACAGCACTAAAATAAATTCTTTTATAACATTTTTTTTGGTACTGGGGATTGAACCCAGGGGCATTCTACCTCTGAGCTACATCCCCAGTCCTATTTTTTTTTTTTGTACTAAAGATGGAACCCAAGGGCCTTCTACCTCTGGACTATACCCTCAGCCCTGTTTTATTTTTTGTTTGGGAACAAGGTCTCGCTAAGTTGCTGAGAGCCTCATTATGTTGCTGAGGCTGGTCTCGAACCTACGATCCTCCTTTCTCAGCCTCTCAAGTACTGAGATTATAGGCGTGTGCCACCATGCCCAGCTCCCAGCCCTGTTTTTATTTATTTATTTATTTATTTTGCGGTACCGGGGATTGAACGCAGGGGCGTTCTACCTCCGCGCTACACCCCCGGCCCTATTTTTTATACTTTATTTTGAAACTGGGTTTCACGAAGTTGCGGAGGGCCTCACTAAGTAGAGAGAGAGAGAGAGAGAGAGAGAGAGAGAGACAGGGAGAGAAATAGAGAGCTGAGGCTGGCCGTGAACCCGGATCCTCCGGTCTCCGCCTCCCAAAGTACTGGGATTACAAGCGTGCGCCACCATGCCCGGCTCTATTTTTATTTTTTAATTTCATTTATTTATTTATTTATTTTTGGCAGTACCGGGGATTGAAACCAGGGGCATTTTACCTCCGAGCTACACCCCTGGCCCTATTTTTTTATTCTTTATTTTGAAACAGGGTCTCACTAAGTTGCGAATGGCATCACTAAGTAGCTGAGGCTGGCCGTGAACCCAGATCCTCTGGTCTCAGCCTCCCAAGTACTGGGATTACAAGCATGCGTCACCATGCCCGGCTCCTATTTTTATTTTTATTCTTTTTATTTTTATTTTATTTATTTATTTATTTATTTATTTATTTATTTTTTGCAGTACTGGGGATTGAACCCAGAGGCATTCTACCTCCGCGCTACACCCCCGGCCCTATTTTTTTATCCTTTATTTATTTATTTATTTATTTATTTTTTGCGGTACCAGGGATTGAACGCAGGGGCGTTCTACCTCCACACTACACCCCCGGCCCTATTTTTTATACTTTATTTTGAGACTGGGTCTCACGAAGTTGTGGAGGGCCTCACTAAGGAGAGAGAGAGAGAGAGAGAGAGAGAGACAGAGAGAGAGAGAGATAGGGAGAGAGAGAGAGAGAGCGTGTGCGCACGCCCGCGCGTTTGCTCGAGCTGAGGCTGGCCGCGAACCCGGATCCTCCGGTCTCTGCCTCCCAAAGTACT
>PVJS01036044.1:0-20668 GCA_004027185.1 Glis glis
TGTAGGTTTCCTATGTCTAATCTCTCTCCCTTTATAGTTTCTTATCCTGGAGGTAGATAGTTGCTACTAGGTGAGCCTTAAAGGTGAATAGCCGTTACTGAATGGTTATTCTCACTTGCTTGGTATAATGTCCATTTGCAGGCCCAATTCTTGGTCTCCTTCAGTGACTGGGACCCTTGCCTGGTGCCTCTCACTACCTGTGCAGGTGACCAGTGCCGCTATTGCCCCTCTCATTGCAAGCGTGGGTCTCCGTGGTCTCCACTTGGGCTGTCCCTATGCCTCTCTCTGTCTACACCTATGGCAGGTGTCACCAATAGGGATCTCAGGGCTTGTGTCTCTCTTTGCCTACAGAAGTGGCGGATGTCGCTTTGACCTGATTCTGTGCAAACACGAAACTCCACATTTTACACAGAGAGTGCTGGTTTGGTCCAATTTTTTCCGAGGTACCACAGCTTTATGTCCTGTGGTGATCCCCGGGGACTCAATAAGGGTGCTGGGACCCGCAGGCTGCACATCTGTCCCACCCAAAAGTCGCCAGGGACTGTCTGCTTATCCACGCGTCTACCGTGTCCCACAGCAGACCTGACTCCCACCTCCACCAGGGCAATTCGCACCATCCCAGACCCCTCGAGTCCCTGTGGCCGTGCTGGGTGGTCTCCCCTGGGGCGGCTCGTTGACTTACAGTCTCCTTGAGCACTGCTCTTAATCTCGGGGCGAGGGGGCTCAGCCACTGCCTCAGGTTCTGGTCAGGCTTCCGGGCCCTGGGGACTCTGCCGAGTGTGGATTGAACTGCTGCTCGCTTTTGTCGCTGATGCTCTGCGGTGCTGGTTTTAGAAAAGGTCCCTGGCCTCCTTGTTGGTGGCCTGCAGAAGCCGCAATGCCGGTACCTGTGGGCACAATCTGACCAAGATGGCGCCGCTGCCGCTTCTGCCGACGCAGCAGTTCGGGTCTGTGTCGCGCGTTGAGTGAGTCGCTGCTCACCTTCACTGCTGCTATTCTGCAGCTGCTGGATTCACAGCAGGTCTCTGGCGTCTCCGTTGGTCTTGTGTGGAAGCTGCAATGCTGGTGGCCGCCGGTAAGGTACTGCCAAGATGGTG
Source organism: Glis glis (assembly GCA_004027185.1). Taxonomy (NCBI): domain Eukaryota; kingdom Metazoa; phylum Chordata; class Mammalia; order Rodentia; family Gliridae; genus Glis; species Glis glis. The sequence goes on from PVJS01036044.1 coordinate 1,098, forward strand.
CTGCTGTAGCCGCTGTTGCCGCCGTTTGGCGTCTTGAGTGTGGAGGAGCCGCTGCTTGCTTTCGTCTCTGCTGATCTTCAGTTGAACTCACAGCAGGTCTCTGGCTTCTCTGCCGGCGGCGTGTGGAAGCTGCAATGCCGGTAGCGGCCGGTGTGGTCTGGCCAAGATGGCGCCGCCGCTGTTCCTTAGGTAAGGTGCTTGGAGCTTTTTACTTTCCTCTGTTTTGTCTTCTGGCTTTGATTCCGTCACGTTTCAAATTTTTCGTTGTTTCATTCCAGTTTTTGTTCCTTTTCTTCTCCTGTCGAGAAGTTGCTTTCACAGCAATTGAGACCCAAGTCTCAGAGAGATCATCACGTGGTATCTCCCTTAGTCGCCATCTTGGACTCTACCCTGTTATTATTTTTGAAACAGGGTCTTGCTAATTTTATTTTGAGACAGGGTCTCACTAAGTTACTGAGGCTGGCCTCAAATTTGTGATCCTCCTGTGTCAGCCTCCAGAGTGACTGGGATAACAGGTGTGCGCCACCACACCTGGCCCAAACTATTTTTTGTACCTGGTGCACCATTTGCTTTCCCATCAGCCATGTGGGAGAGCTCCAATTGCTCTGTATCTTTGCCAACATTTGCTGGTGTCAGTTGACGTTTTTTTCCTTTTTCAGTTTTGGCCATTCTAATAGGTGAAGAGTAGCTTTTTGTTGAAGTTTCCTTTTGCCTTTGCCAGTGTGTGTTTCCTTTAGTCGTATCTGTTCAAATCTTTGGCCTAATTTCATAATTGGATAGTTAACCCTGTATGTTTTACTTTTTTACAATTAAGAGCATTCTTCTGACAATAAGCTTCACTAGACGGCGAAAGAAAGACATGCAGGTAAAGAACGTAAAAGAATCCTTGAAAGACACACTCACTGGGGATTGAGTCCAGGGGCGTTCTACCTCTGAGCTACACCCCCAGCCCTATTTTTTATTCTTTATTTTGAAACAGGGTCTCACTAAGTTGCAACGGGCCTCACTAAATTGCTGAGGCTGGTCACGAACCCAGATCCTCTGGTCTCAGCCTCCCAAGTACTGGGATTACAAGCGTGCACCACCACGCCCAGCTTTTGCACTTTATTTATTTATTTATTTATTTGTTTATTTATTTATTGCGGTACCGGGGACTGAACCCAGGGGCATTCTACCTCCACGCTGCACCCCCGGCCCTATTTTTTTATGCTTTATTTTGAAACCGGGTCTCACGAAGTTGCGGATGGCCTCACTAGTGTAGAGAGAGAGAGAGACAGGGAGAGAGAGAGAGAGAGAGAGCTGAGGCTGGCCGCGAACCCGGATCCTCTGGTCTCAGTCTCCCAAAGTACTGGGATTACAAGCGTGCGCCACCACACCCAGCCTTGCACTTTATTTAAATGGTAACTTGACAGGTTTTGTCTTTATCTTCTTTGTTGCTCTGATAGAAATGGTTCTGAACATTTTTGCTCAGGTCTTTATGCCTTGTATCCTCTCTGCTGAATGGCTAATCATCTATAAGTGGTCAGTCCTGGCCTCCAGAGAAACTCCCCACTTGTGAGTCAGAATGTGTGTCCAGTTAGGGTCTTGACGGTCAAGGTCAGGGAACGAGACATTGACACAAGTGCCCAACCGCTCACTGAACTCCACTCCACACCTGGTGCTCAGTTAACGTTTGCTGAATGAATCAATGAACAAAAGTCACCCTTCAATCCTACCGCTGGGGAGCCTGTAGTTTTATTTATTTATTTATTTATTTATTTATTTATTTGGTGGTACTGGGGATTGAACCCGGGGGCATTCTACTTCCAAGCTACACCCCCAGCCCTATTTTTATTCTTTATTTTGAAACAGGGTCTCACTAAGTTGCGGAGGGCCTCACTAAGTAGTTGAGGCTGGCCACGAACCTGTGATCCTCCTGTCTCAGCCTCCCAAGTACTGGGATTACAAGCGTGCGCCACCACACCCAGCTCACACTAACTTCTATATATCTTCCTTCTTTACAATTTTGCATCTCCTGGCTCCAAGGCTGCCACACTGCTCTGGAGGCCGGAGCTCGCCTGTGGGAGGAGGCACCCGCCTCATTCTTTGTTTCTGTTCTGCGTGTGTGTGAGAGAGCTGTCAAGATTTCGCCCTCGCCTCCCTCTGTCTTGGTGCGCAGCAGGGCGTTTCTGCTACTTTGATTCATGAACTTCTGCAGCCCTCTTTGATTCTTAGCCCAGGTGAAGGACTCTTTCCATTTTTGTGTGAAGTGTGACCCAGCACACCCAGGACAACGATGTTCTTCCACCAGTCCTGCAGGAGCCTTCCCTCCATGCAGGACAGCCGCACGAGCATGGGGTTCACCCCGTCTGTGGTTCTTCCCACCACGTCATGGACCTGACATATTTTTCTGCCTTGATCTCTGTTTTTTCATTACACCTTCCCTGTGGGAGTTCATATCCTAGCAAAAAAATGTGTGCTTTTTTAATCTCTTTGAGATATTTTTTAAAAGTCTCTTGTGGACCCTTTTATGTGGGCAGCCAAGTTTTGACTTAGTCATAACTGAATCTATGAGTCAAATTTCAGCACCATCTTCGATGGTTAACATGTTTAGCTTATTTATAACCAATATGCTGATTTTATTTTGCAGTTCTTCTATTAAGGAATACAAGGCACAGAAAGCTGTGCTGTATTATTTTTAGCTTCGTTCAGTGAAAACCCTATTTATGATTCTCTTCCTCTCCATCAAAAAGAAAAAGAATTGAAAAAGAAAATTTATCGAAATGTACGTGTCGAAAGTTAATGTGCCCTGGGTTAACCGTTGCTTTCATGATAAATAGAAGTGAGAAAGTTTATACTTGGCTGATTATGGCCAAGCATATGCAGATATATGTTAAGTGCTTATGGATTGTGGTGTAAGATACATGAAGAGATGTTTACCCTCCAGGTGTGTACAATGGAAAAATGAAGGTGTGCACAGAGAAAGTGACAGAGTAGTTGTAGAGAAGCGTCGGGTCAGGTTCAAGTCTTGCACAACTCGTGCGGCCATCACTTGGGCCTCGGATTTTTTGGGATCCGCTTTCATTTTTTCTTCCACAGACAGTGGGGACAGGAAAGACACTTTCCTCACTTGCACACCTGTGTGCTCACACTACCCTTCCCTCCATCCCTCCTCAGATCCCGGTGGCTTCCCTGACAAATCACGCACACTTAGAGGTTTATGTCGTGCCTGCCTCTTTTCTTGTTTTGAAACAGTCTTGCTATGTTGCAGAGGCTGGCCTCAAACTCACCATCCTCCTGCCTCAGCCTCCTGAGTACCTGGGATTACAGGTGTGTGCCACCACATCTGGCTGGTAGTATCCATTCTTAGGCCGCAGTTTCTGTGTGTCAGAAACCCAGGCTCAGGATGGATGGCTGTTCTCCGCTTAAGAGTCTCACAGGATGGCATAGCTGTGTCTCAGGTCTGTGATCCTTTCTGGAGGCTCTGGGATGAATCCACTTCCAAACTCAGTTGGCAGAATTCAGTTCTGTGTGGTTCTAGGACTGAGGTCCCCTTTCTGTGCCTACGATTGGCTGGAGTCATCCTCATGTCTAGAGGGTGTCCCCATTCCTTGGCTGGTGGCCCCTCCCTCCACCTTCACAGGCAGCCACGGTGGGCAGAGCTCCTCTCTGCCACCTTCTGCTCCTCTCTCTGGCTCATCCATTCCTCGTCTGCTTTTAAGGGCTCACGTGACCACACTGGGGCTCTCAGGGACAATGGAGGACAGATAATCTCCCTATTTTATGGTCCTCTTTTTGCAAACTTCATTCCATCTGCAGTCTCTTCATGGTAGTACTTAGATTAGCATTGGATGAGAAAAACCAAGGGGTGGGAATCTTGGGGGACGTCTTTAGAATTCTGCCTCCCCCCCCCAAAAAAAACCACATAAATAGCAAAATGACACAATTCAAGATTCCGGAGTGTCTGTTTGCAGCGAAGGGATTTGTTTCCATTTCAGAGACAATATGTGCTGTGATAATTCCGTGATATTTACACATTTGGTGTTTAAACCTCATGGACTGCATTATACATATCTTGAGGAATACTCTTTACATAAATTAAGATGATTTCCTCTTTCCTGAAAACACTGCAGCATGCCATGCATTCTGGAAGGAAGCGAGGAACTGTTTACACCACGGGCCAAATGAAACTCAGAGAGTTCTGATGTGCGATAAGAATGTGTTCCCGTGTGTGGCGTATTTTAAGTTGCCTGGGATTTTCCTTGCAAACATAATCACAAGTTAATATTAAAAAGCTACTTAACGGTACTCTCAAGGATGTATCCCAGGCTCCCTGGCATTTACTGGAGAAAGGAATCCTAAGCAGGACCCATCATTTTTCTCCAAGTCATTTGTTCCAGCCAGCGTTCTTGCAGCTGTAATCTAAAAGATTGACCGCATAACTTAAAGGAAAGGAGATTTATTCTTTTACGGTTTCAGGTTTCAGGTTCAGTCCATGTGAGGCCGGGGACGGCGGATCTCAGGGTATGGTAGTGGGAGGGGGAGGGAGAGCACATGGTCTGTGCTCCTCACATCATGGAGGCCGGAAGCAAGAGAGAGAGAGGCAGGGGGAGGAGGAGCCATATATAATCCCCAGGGCCACACCCCCAGGGACCCACCTCCAGCCACACCCTACTGGCCTGGGTCACCACCCAGATAAATCCATTACAATGAGGATTTATCATTACCATGGATTTATCCACTGCTGGGATTACAACTCTCATGACTCAATTACATCAGCTCCAAACATTAATAAATGAGCTCTTTAGGGGACATTTTATATCTAATCATAACACCGTTGCTCAGGGGTGACCTCTTGTAGCTGGGAGAGATGAATCTCCTCATGTGCAGAGTAGGAGAGCTTCAAGCTTGGGGTCACGGAGTCTGGATTCCGTCTTGTCTCTCTAGCCCCCCCAACTCTCCAGCTGCGCCATTTTGGGCAAGTCTCATGGTTTCTTAAGCCTTGACACTCCCACCATGGGAGTGGTAATCATGACTCCAGAATTAATGAATGTCTAAGAAAATACTTTGCAACCTGTGAAATGATAGACACCTGCTAGTGAAACAGCCAAACACACACACACACATACACACACAGGCACAGGCACAGGCACACTCACACACACGCACACACACACGATTGTAGCTCACTCAGCTTTCTTTTGCACAAGTGTTTCGAAGACCTCCAGGACTATTAGAGCAGATGAAGGTTCTTTGCAGGGGACAGTCTTGGAAATTCTGGCAGAAGAGATGAAGTTCCATTTTCTTCCCAGCACTATGAACAAGTTTGCTGAAGGTGCCCAGCGCCACCACGTCTGCAGATGAGCTCAGGACTCGCTGATGCGCATTTTAGCACTTCCCAGTTGAGAGCCCAAGTGTGAATACTGTGATGCTAAGATGATATTCTTGTCCTTTAATGTGTCAGCATATCTATTTACTTTGGAGAGGAGGGTCACACTGCCTGCCTCTGGGGACATGCCTTTGAATGTACCCTCCAAGAAAGAAGATGCTGTCTTCAAACTGAGCAGGGCCACCTCTTCAAGACCCAAGTTTCTCTGTAGGAAGCTCGGGGATGTTTTGAGTCTCCTGGAATGTCTTGTTCCTCCCCAAGGAGAAGTCCCATCTTTGGAATGATGGGGTTCCTGGATGTTCAACCTTAGGTCACCGCCCTCTCTCTGGCCTGGCTGAGGAAACTCAGGGGCTGACCTGAGACAGGTGGTCGGAATCCCCACATAAACAAGAAGCCAGATCGCCAGCCTTCTGTCTCAGCTTCGTTTGCACGGGGAAGGAGGAGAAATGGGCCCTGTCCCTGTGGCCCCGTGCTCCACCGAGGGTTTGGATGCTGGAGCACAGCAGCTGTGACTCTTCCTGCTCTGTGCCTGGACGGCATCGGCCACACAGCTCAAGGAAGCTTGCTGAGAGGGAGAGGCCATCCTTCTAGCCAGGGAGACTGGCTGTCCATAAGCCAGGGCTCAGGAGTTGGGCATCCTTAAGGGCTCTGGTCCCAGGAGTCAGCCCCTGCTGGGAGGCCTCCTTCGTCTGCCCTGTGAGCAGAGGTCTGCTGGTGCTTGGGGCCCCTGCAAGCCTCCTGTTCTCCAGGGGAATTTCCTACCCACCCCATGGTCTCCCCATCACTGCCCCCGCCTCTACATACCTCTGTGGCATGTGTAAGCCCTCTAGTCGGCTGCCACTCCCATCTGTGTCTGCCCCTCTCTCCTCTGGTTTCGATGGAGAAGCTAGCCCAGGGATGGGTAACTGGTGATACACACTCACCATGTCCCCATGCAGGGCCCCACTCTGTCCTTCAGCCCAAGCTGGCATCGGGGTCCTGCAAATATTCCCAGTGCTGCCCAGGGGAGCCTCCCATTTCTCTCAGGACCCCTTCTCCAACTTGGGCACCTTCTCTGACCTGTTCTGTGGCACTTGGAGATGCTCACAGCCCCCTCCAAGGGCCGGGGACATCCCGCACCGAAGAACCCCTCCCTGGGGACTGCAGTCTCCCTCCAGGCTCTGACACACAGAGTCCTGGCTAAGATAGAGGCTTCTGGAAGGACTGACTGAGACTGAGAGGCAAGTAGATGCAGGTTCTACGTGTCTGACATCAGGAGGCCTGGGCCCCGCCAGGCTCCCTCCTCCTGCACATGCAGGCGGCGGCCTCTGAGGCTCTGGATGTGCAGGCAGGTGGCCTCTAGACACTGAGGCTTGCGGCTTCTCCAGGCACCCGCCTTTCGTGGCAGAACATTGGGCACGACAAGCCGAGGCCCAAACCTTCACTTTTCATTGTGCCTAATACACTTTTATTTCTTACTTCCATCTAAAAATTATTCCATTTTACTTGTAAGATATCCCAAGGGCTGATTTCATCATTTGAATGGTGACAGTATCACTTTCTACCTAATACTTTAAAAAAATCCACAAAAACCACACACCGTGTTCACCAAGTAGGGTAGAAGCGACCCAATATCGAAGTGCGCCATGACTATTTCCTAAATGGATATGGATTTGGAAGTTGTCTTTTAAATAATAGCATAGTTAACTGGGTGTAGTGGTACACACTTTTAATCCCAATACTTGGGAGGCTGAGACAGGAGGATCATAGGTTCAAGGCCAGTCTCAGCAACTTAGCAAGGTGCTGTCTCAAAATAAAAAATAAAAAGAGGCGGAGATATAGCTCAGGGTTCAATCCTTAGTACCAAATAAATGAAAATAAACTATTTTAAAAACATAGTTAGAAATTTAACATAATGTGAGCTAGTACCTGTTTATAGTATTTAATTAATAGTTGGCAATATATATGTCTGGCTTGCCTGGATCAGGAGTCCTCAGCTTCCTTTCTGACCCAGAGTCCCCGGGGCCTCAGTACCCTCTGTCTGGCAGTGATGGCCTACTGCTCAGAGCTCTTTGGACATGGGTGGGAGGCGGCATCCTAGACTTTCCGGGTTGAGAATTGCTGCCGTGTCTGTGACTCGACCACCACCGCCTGACTTCGCCCTCACAGTAATACCACGAGTAATTCCACCTGACTTCACGTGACAGTGATCCCACGAGGAAGGTGTCGCCCCATGTTAGAGGGGCCACGGAGCTGAGCCATGTCCAGAATTATTCCAATGCCAGCACTGCTATTAACCCGGGGCCTGTCAATGTTGTGACCCTCAGGAACACCTGTCCTGATTCACAGAATGTTTAGAACCATCTCCCTGGTGGATATATAGCTGGCGGTTAGCTGAAGATTTCTCATTCCCATTTAGTGGAATGACAACCAAGTGTTTGTTGGTGCTGTCCTTTAAAAGACCTACTCAGTGATTCCTGGTACCGCGAGGTGGCCTGTCTAGGAATCGCTGTGAGTACTGAGCTCTGAGACTCAGTACCTGCAACTCCATTCTCGCTCCATAGGCAATCCACTCTCCTGCAGGCCCAAGGTTTCCGTTCCTGAGAAAGCCTGAACAAGAAGCAAAGCACAGAAGTGAAGGTGCTCATGGCACAGTCCTGCCGGCATCCTTTTGATTAACGGGATCCAAGCCTTAACTATGTGACCTCACTTGTCTTTATCCACACGCTAATGCCATGTGAAAACTCTGTCACCCCCCCAGAAGAAAAAGAGAGGCACCTCCTCGTGAATCATCTGATTACATTCCTCTCCAGCCCCCTGCGCAGCTCACTTATATTGGAACTGTTGAAAATCAGGTGTTCGCAACTGCACGCTTTCCCAAACTCAGCCATGAGTGGAATCTATAAGAACCCACAATTTTCCAAGCTGAGAAGAGGTCCTGGCAGTTAGCCAAGCCGGTGATGGCACCTCACAGATGAGGACAGAGGCTCCAGGGGTATTTCTGATCCACGCAGAATCCATTTCCCTGTAAGGAAAAGAGGGAGACCCCATTGCTTATGTTTTTCTTTTAAAAATAAGCTAATTATAAGGCATGCATACACATACACACACACACACACACACACACACACAAACACACACACACACACACACACTCCATGGTCTCTGACCTAGACAGATTAATAAAGACATAAGAATGATATTCAAGCTGGGAATGGTGGTGCAGGCCTGTAGTCCTACTACTTGGAAGGCTGAGACAGGAGGATCGCAGGTTTGAGGCCAGCTCTCAGCAACTTAGCAAGACCTTGTTTCAAAATAAAAAATAAAATGGCTGGAGGTGTAGCTTTGAGGTCCCTGGGTCCAATCCCCAATACCAAAAAATAAAAATAAAAATAAAAAGAATGATAGAATGCTATTCAAGCAAATGATCTTTTACTTTTTTTTTTTTACAGTACTGGGAATCGAACCCAGGGGCATTCTACCTCTGAACTCCACCCCAACCCTATTTTTTATTTTTTATTTTGAAACAGGGTCTTACTATGTTGCAGAGGGCCTCACTAAGTAGCTGAGGCTGGCCGCGAACCCAGATTCTCTGGTCTCAGCCTCCCAAGTACTGGGATTACAAGCGTGTGCCACCACACCCGGCTATCTTTTACATTTTTTAAAAGGAAAAGCTCTCATCCCCTACTTTCCTGTGTGGCCACCTGTCCAGGGACGATGCTGCTCTAAAGGTCAGGAGCCCAGACGTTTGTGAGTCCTGCTAGGATGGGCTGTGTGGGGATCTGCTCATGAATTGGGGACCCAGCTTGTCCACTGTGAAAGGAACTATGGACGCCGGACGGATCACTGAATGAGACAGTGGTTGTGGCCCGGCCAGCAGAGCAGCGCTCCCCTGGGCAGAGCAAGCCCTCTGCTGAAACAGCTAGTCCCTGATCCCAGCGCACCGATTGGTCACGACTATTGGTCGAATAGACATTCAAAAAAGTAAGTTTATATTCTCTGCAATGCAAAATATTTTTAGACTCAATATTGCTTTTTACAGCTTGAATGTATTAACACAACAATTGTACTTCTTGATATTTTCCTTTTTGGCTACATGCAGGGAGTGTGCAAATTGATTTAGTATCAATGCTGTTTTAACTGTTTGGAATTGGTAAAATAGAAGCCAGGCCAGTCGCCTTCCTCAGGGCAGGTATGGCCAGGAGGCCCCACGTGTCTCCTCTCTGACCCTGCGTGGACCCTGGAACCTGCAGGGTGCTCCTGTTGGAGTGGATTAGGGTGCTGTGTGCTCAGAGCTCCCCTGAAGGACTGTAGGAGCCCAGCATGCGATAGCTGGCTGCTGCAGAGAAAGTGCCCCTCCCTTTGAACAAAGTTTTATGAATGCCTTTCTGAACAAAGGCTGGGAACGGATCCCCATCATTCGTTATATTTAAACAGCACAGTGCTCCAGTGAAGTGCTTTTCCAGATGTTTCGGCAAGTGAAACCATTTGTTTGTAGTTCACGTTACAGCTTTTTCAGTAAAATAGGGTGTTAGAACTTTTTTTCCTAATAAAAGGGGGAACCATTCCATCAATTAAAGAATTCATCTTGGAATTGTTTATTTTTTCATCATCCTTTAAATGCTTCCTATTCTTCTATAGAAAACATCTAGTGTGGGTTAGGTTTCAACTTCGGTAGGAGAACACAGCGTGTGGTTTTTCAAACAGAGAAGGCCGAGTCCCAGGGGCAGGGCTCTTCATTGTCATAGTGATTATGATGCACATCTTCCAAGGATCAGTAGGGTGCAGATCACTGTATCTCTATGTTCAAGGGGGTCTGGGGAGATAGAAAACATGTCCCCAGTCCTCACCAGGATTCCAGTCCTGGGGAAGCAGCTCTGATGTACAAAAGCTGAAAGAGCAGCCCCAGGAGATGGTCCACACAGGCAGGGCAGGCCAAGACTGCTGGGCAGGGGCTACAAGGCCAGTGAGCCCTAAGCTGAGCCAATGGGGGCTGGGCCCTGATGAGCAGAGGGAGGACATGGGACCTGAAAGGAGAGGCAGGTGTAGACAGAGTGTATCCGTCAGCATCCTTGCACCCATAATCTAAATATCTGACTACAAAACTTAGAGGAAAGAAGATTTATTTTCTTCTGGTTTCGGGCTCAGTCCATGTGAGACCTAGGGGCAACAGATCGTCAGGGCGTGGCAGCAGGAAGCGGAGAAAGGGAGAGCACATAGGCTGTGCTCCTACATCAAGGAAGAGGAACCTTTATCTAATCTGCAAGGCCACACCCCCAGGGATCCACCTCCAGCCACACCCTACTGGCCTACCTGGTACCAAGCTAAATCCATTACAATGGATTCATCCACTTCCGGGATTACAACCCTCATGACTCAATTACATCAGCTCCAAACATTAGGAGAGCTCTTTAGGGACATTTCATATCTAACTATAACACAGAGGGTCACAGAGGGAGGCAGGCTGCCAAGGGTAACCAAGACCCCAGCCCAGCCATGGTTCTGATCCATCCTATCCATCCATCATATACACCCATCTTTCTAAAAACCCTGTCAGACTGGCTTTTCCTTGACTAAACAATCAGGAAGCCCCTTGCTGGCCTCATGCAAGAATTCAGTCTGCAGAATCCATAGAAGAAGGCCCCTTCCAGGCCTCTGTCAGCCCCCAGCTCCTGTCCCACTACCTGGATGTGCCCCAGGCTCCCATCCGTCCTGATGAAGAGCACCCATCCTCGCAGCCTGGAGTGCCACCCTGCATGCACCCATCACCCAAGTCTCTGGTCCCATATTGCCTCCCGCCTTCCTCCAGAAAGCCCTGGGGACTGCTCCCCTCTCTCCCAGGGCAGGGTTCCTCCTGATTCCCTGACAACCAGCATACTCCTTCCTATGGCAGGCATTGCTGTCACCTGCATGTGAGCCAGGCTTGATCGGTGCAGGGCCTGGGGACAGAGCTGAGCACCAGATGGATGTCCTAGTGCGGGAGACAGAAGGGACAAGTGCACAGGCCAGTCGTCTGACTAGATGATCTTCCCAGGGTGTGGTGACCCCCAGTTCACTATCTGCCTCCCCCAGGAGACTGTGTGTGTCCTGCAGACTGGGCTGGGCCTTCTGTCCTGTACTATGGGGACCCGGAAGCCCCAGCCACGCAAGAGGCCCAGCGAGTGCATGGGGGGATGGACAAAAGAAGCGTGTCCTGGTGAGCCCTGCAGAGCAGAACGTGGAGCGAGGCAGGAGGCGCCCCGCTAACAAAGCAGAGCTCTGTCCCAGAGGTGCTCCCTGAACCAGAGAGTGGCACGCTAGCCAGCCACATGGGCAGGGAGGGCTGGAAAAGAGTGGAGGGTGGCCTGCCCACCCACCCCGGGGAAGGAGGAGGCCCTGCAGCATCTGAGGTCAAAGTCAGTGTTGTTGCAAGACAGAGCTATGTCTCTGAACATTAACATCTAGAGCTTTGGATTAAACCTACTTTCTGTCTAGAGTCCTCTGCCTCTCCATCCCAGCACTATTGGACAGGGGCCAGTCAGCAATGGAGGGAACTAGGTCTATGTACTGAATGCCCATTCTGTAACAGGCCCTGACACAGGCAGCCCCAGGAGGTGTCTCCAGAAAAAGTGCCAAGAGGTCCCCTGACCCTGTCCCTGGGCAGAAGAGCCTGGTGGACCTGGGCCAAGAGGGCCACACCTACCAGGCCAAGGAGGCTCAGCCCAGGGTCAGCTCGCCATGGATGCAGAAGAATACAGCCCCGGTGGGCACATCTTCTGATTTTCATGAGAAGCCATATGTCTAAAATTTTTGCATGAAATGCTACCATTTAAAAATATAGACTTCTGAATTTTTTAAAGTTTTATTCCAGGTAAGCTAAATAGGATCCATTTCCTGGCTGTCGGTCAGTTGTCTACCCCAGGAGCTGTATACCAATGCTTTCTTGGGTATTTTCTTACTTATTACCCTTTCCCTCGCCCTTCTACAAACAGTTTCTTATTCCTCCATCTCACTAAAACCACAGGAGTTAGGTGCACACAGGCGCTGTTGAAGGCTCTGCCATCCTGGTTTGTGGGCACAGGCCCTGGAGCGCTTACCCAGCACCAGGTGATTGGCAGGGCGGGGAACAGGTAAGGTCCAGGCTGCCCAGCCCTCCCTCTGGACCAAGTACAGAGCCATGGGCAAGAACAAGGACACACGTTGATCTCATTAGCGCAGCCCAGACTGTCGCCCGTGGGGGCAAATGTTGATGCTCATCCGCAAAGCTGAATGTCTTTTTATAACATCTCACGAGGGAAAAATAGGTCAGCATCACCCAAAACACAGGCCAAGTCTCCCGCAGTCCAATCAAGAGCGCTCAGGGCCTTGGCCATGCCCGGAAGCTGGAGATCACGTGTCAGGAGTAAGGCGCAAGAGGAGAGATGGACAGAGAGCCGCGAAGTCCAGGAAAGAATTTTAAGAAAGGAGCCAAGGACTCAGGCTCCATCTGCTCACAGTCAGAGCCGGGAAAAACCATCAGGATAGAAGAATATTGAGGAAGCGAGGGGGTCAGGGCTTTGGAGGCTGCACATCAGCCTAAGTTGAATCTTTTTCAAAAGAATCTTTTCTTTGGATACCATCCTTGGTTTAAAAGCAAATCAATTAACAAACGTATGCCCTTGTGGACACTCAGGGTGACTCTTTGTCCTTAGTGCTAAAAACCAAATCATACAAAGTACCCATCCACAGATGAACAGCTCAACACAATGGGATCTTCAATACAACAGAATATTACTCAGTCACCAGAGGGCAGGGAATCTTGTTCTGTGCGCCAGCCAACGTGGGTGAGCCTGGATGGCGTTATGCAAAGGGAAGAAGCCAGTCACACAAGGACAAATGTAGTGTGATCCCACCCCTACGAGGCCCCTAGAGTGGTCAAACTCAGAGACAGAAAGCAGAAGGCAGTTGCCAGGCCTGGATGGCAGGGAAGGGGGAGTTCGTGTTCAAGGACGATAGAACTTCAGTAGGGAAAGAAGAAAAAGTGCTAGAGATGGATGGTAACAGAACCAGGCGAATGTCCTCAATGCCGCGGAACTACACATTCAATAAGTGTTCAGAGGGTCAAGTTTATGTTATGTGATTGTAGAAAATCACAGGAGAGGAGAACCGGGGTGCACCTGTGGTCTCCATGCTGTCATGGAGATGGGTCTGTTTCCCTTTGCATCCTGTCCTCCACATTGGAGCATATGACAGCGTTTCCTTCCATTTTCCTCAGAAGCAATTTGCATAACTGGGCCAGGATACCTGAGTGACTCTGTGGTCTCACAGAAGCCTCCAGTGTTTTCCCTTCGCTTTCTCCTCCTCTTCCTAGCTTTACCAGGCGTCAGCACATCCTGCCTAATGAAAACAATAAGGCTCTTTAAACTCCAGAGAGGGCGTTTAAGGAAATGACTCCTATGCATGTTGAAAGCACCTTTTCACAAATTTGTGGTGGTTTTTCTTTTCTTTTCTTTTCTTTTCTTTTCTTTTCTTTTCTTTTCTTTCTTTTCTTTTCTTTTCTTTTTAGTATTGGAGGAGTGTGTGATCATCTCTAAAATTCCAGAATATGTCAAGATTATTTAAAATTTTCTTAACTACCTATAAGCAGCCCCCAAATGTTCTTGACTGCCAGTCTCTTGCCCTCTGTAACCTGTGTGTTGAGGAGTGCTTTCTTACAGGGCGTTTCCCACCAGCCTGCAGGCTTGGGGGATACTGTGTGATTCCATCAATTCCTTGAGTTTTGTGTCTATGCATGCTGGAACTTTCCTGGCTCTTCCCACAGGGGAGGAGGTGGTTGGAAGCAGCCCACTCAGGCCTCCTGGCCCGCCAAGTCCTGTTTGGAGGAAGCTCAGTGAAGGTACCTCCCACAGGGAAACAATGGGGCAGTCACTGTGAGGTCCCACCCGCCAAGGCCTCAGGCCCCTGGGGAAGTCCTGCTGCCTGGACCTGTGCCCTGGGGCCTCCTGAGCAGCCCGGGCCCTGGGATTCCATTCTCAATTGGAGGCCTCAGGAACACTTCACTCTGCCATTGAGCAGCACTCGCCTGTGTGGTTTTGTCCTCCCTTGACTTAATTTCAGACCTACCAGCTGTCACTTTTGCCAGTCTGAGAACAGAGTTAGAGAAGACTGTTTCTCAGAAACTGGATGGCCAGCTGGAGTGACCATGCCCAGAGCTGGGCCCACCCACCAGGGTGGGCAGTATTGGGCAGTTATATGTATGTGGGGAGGGGTAGGTGTGCTGACCTGGCTGCAGACTTTGGGTGGAAGAAGGAAGAAGCATTTCTCATTGATATAGGGCCTGGGGAATCCAATAAGAAGTAACAGGGCTGTCCTGCCAGGTTGAAGATTGGGCACAGTGTGATCTAAGAGAAGGAGAAGCTGCTCCTATCGGGAAGTACAGCAACCATGGCCAAGCTTGGACCACAGGTCAGGGGAAGGGCAGCAGAAAATTGGGGCTCTGATGCTGGGAGGGCTGAGGACCAGGCTAAGTTACTGCACAAAGAGCCCAATGAGGATCCAGGGACCAGAACTGGGAGACAAGAAGTGGGGTATAAAGTAGGACTGGGAATTATAAGTAAGACAGCAATGTCACAATGCAACCTGCTAGTTGGGAACAGATGAGCAGCTCTGGGAGGTACTCAGTAAAGTGGATTAGTAAGTTGGGAAATGGATGGATAGGTGGAGGGAGGGAGGGAGAGAATGAAGGATGGATGGATGATCCATCATCCATGGATGCAAAGGCAAATCAGCCTGGAAAAGTAGGTAGAAACCAGATCATGAAGGCCCTCTAAGGAATTTGAGTACAGTGCAGAAAGCCACTTAAGGAGTTTAAGCATGAGAGTGACAAATAGAGCTGTATACTTAAAAGCTCCCTCTGGTTCATGTGGATAACAGGCTACTGGAGGTACAGACTGGAAGCCAGAGACAAGTTAAGGGATGTTGCAGTGAGACATCATTATGACCTAAAATTAGTCGAGTGCCAATGGAATGGAGAAAGTGGGCAGATTCCACAAAGTTGTAGAAAGTACGATTCTCAGGAATCGGTGCCTGTTACTTAGGAGTGTGGGGTGAGAGAGGGAAACATCCAGGGTGGCCCCCAGTGGAGCAGGCAGCTGGGTAGGGGACATGCCAGCACCTTCCACTGAGGTAATGGGAAGGGAAGGGGGAGAGAGCAGGACTACTGTGACTTTCAGGGGCCGTCTGCAAGCCCATGTCCTTCACTGGGACCAGGGCTCACCCCACTATTTCTTCACAGTTCCTCTGCATATCCAGAACTTAGTGTTGTGCCAGGTCCATGACTGGTATTGAAAACTATCGGGCTAATGAGGGAATGTGGGGCTGGGACGAGACAGGCTCTGAGGGCCTTCCCCTCCCCTCCCCAGCTGTGCTGCTCTTGTGACATGCACAACAGGAGACAGAGCAGGGAGACTTGAGGAACTGGCAGGTCAACATGGAGAAAATATCAGGGTAAATAAACTGACAGGGAAAGGCCTCTGTGTCTGTCCTCAAGGTGACATGCCAGCCAGACATCAGGTCCCTGCCCATAGGCACCTACATCTCACTCTCTGCTCTGGGTACTCATTGGATGAGGCCTGTCTCTGAGAGCAAATGTCAAACAGTGAATGCAGTGTCTCAAAGAAAGCTGATGTGGTCCTTCCTCCACAGGAAGAGGCTGGCAATGAATCAATGACTCACTATTACAACACATCCCCAGGGAAGTAGGTCATGTGCCCCCTCACAGAGGCCCACAATGGTGAGACATTTGGGCTGAGGGTCTTTTTTTTCTCAAGGCTCTAAGGTGGAGGCCAGCAGCCCTTTGGTTTTCCCCTCAGTGATGCATTTACTTGCCTAAGATCCATCACTCCTCCTTCCTCACCTGCTTGCTCTGATGTAAACAGGCACAGAAATGCATGCTCTATTTTATCCTTCATCATTGCTGACCCCTGGGCATTCACTGCCTTTGTTGGGTCTCTCCTTCTTATTCATACTGTAGTTCAAGAAGAGAAGGTTATAAATCACCTTTTCAGGATGTTCTGCCCTTGACCTAGCATAACTCTGCAGGGTGCCCTCCACAGTCTCCTGAGAGGCATCGGTGTATGGCTGCACCTGGCACATTGAGAGGTAAGTGGCCCAAGAGTGGAGCTAGGAGGAACCCAACAGAGTGCAGGAAGGTGGCTGGAGAAGCAATATCGGATACTGAGGGAGGGGGGCAGAGAAGTGTCTGGTGAAGCTGTTGTATGACAGGCAGGTGGCAGGTGGCTTCATTCTTCAGGGTCTTTCCTTCAGAGCCAGGAAGGGAATGGGCTGTTTCAACAACCTGTGCATGGAGGTAAGTTAAGCAGACAATGCAGTGCTGTGATAGGAGAAAGAGGGGTCTTCTCATTTCTCACTGTCATTCCAGAAATATTTTTGCTTCCCTTAACAATTCTGAGATGGAGACAACTTATGGGAGTCACAACTAACCTTCAAAATGAGATGGCTGAGCTGCTCTTGTGAGCTGCTTTTGTCAGGCATCCTGTCAGAAGGCTCCACAAACTCTGCCCCTCTGAGCAAACCCACAGCACAGCATTATTTCTGACACTTCTCTTATCCTGCTTCAAAGAGGTTTCAGGTTTCTTGATCTACTGTCCCAAAGATATGGGGACATTGTTTGTGTTCTCCATTGAGAAAGTTGTCCCTGGGATGAATAAAGTGGCATACATGAGCTTATAATTCTTCCCCTAAATGATTTCATATTTATGCTAAAGGACAAATGCATGAAGTGCATTGAAATCCTCAAGTGATTGAAAATAAACACATATTCCACTATGTCATTAATTTATTTAGTTTGAGACTCTGCCACAAGGCCCAAGTGCAAAGAAAAACCCTGCATCAACATGCATGGGGGAAGAATGGCCATTTGTGCATGTATCATTGTACTGATATTGATTACCTACCATGTAGCCAATCCTACCTAAGCTCTTGGGAAGAAAGAGAAGTCTCTCTTCATTTCAGGGACAAAAAGTAAGAGCATGTGTGCAAGGATGTTTTCCATGGCAAAAAATAAAAATACAAGGGCCCTTTAGTGCGGAAAGGTTGCAGAAAGATTGATTCTGCTTCTACATCATGGAATGATACAAGGTCCCTCCAGGTTATTCATCAGGCCTGGAAGGGCTGACAGGGTGGGATTTCTGTGATGCATTGATAAATGAAATGAGACCAAGATGCATGAGCACATTGTGTCCCCAAAGCTTACCTATGTGCACACTTTTTCACTGATGATTGTGTGCACAGAGACTAAGGTGTGCAAAGACACACTGAAGGTTGTCACAAATATTGCATAGGGTGGGAGGTCAAAAGGAGAGGAAGAGGAGGAAAGAAAACAAAGACTGTCGAAATCTGTGTCTTTTAAAATGTTTTTTAAAATGTCATGTATAAGTTGGGCATGGTGGCACACGATTGTCATCCCAGTACTTGGGAGGCTGAGACAGGAAGATTGCAGGTTCACGGCCAGCCTCAGCTACTTAGTGAGGCCCTCCACAACTTAGTGAGATCCTGTTTCAAAAAAAATAATAAAATAGGGCTGGGGGTGTAGCTCAGAGGTAGAATGCCCCTGGGTTCAATCCCTAGTACCAACAACAAAATATCATGTATTCTGTGACTTATGTGACATTGCACATGCATGGAGAAGGATTTGTGCCATGAGACAGCACTAAAATGTTAGCATTTCAGTTTCACTTTCTTTTTATGCTATTTTACCATGTCTTGTTGTTTTTATAATAAACATTTTATAGTGATCATGTTTATTGGTGGACCAGAATAAAAAGTTTTATTTTAATTTTGAAAAAAATTAAATAAGCCTGGATTTTAAAACAAAATATATACAAGTTCTCAGAGATTTCTGCTTTTAAAATTGGCCACCCTCGCCTACTTTCAAAGCTCCCCTCCTCAGAAGCCTCCCCCTGCACTGCCTCCTTCAACTGTTTAGAAACAGTGCTGAGGTACCGCCATATCCGGAGGCCTCTTCTCCCCTGTGCTTTCTGTTAGAAGTCTGTTTCTCTTTTTAAAGAGTGCAAGTCAGTCCTTTGGGCTTACACTTTATTTATTTATCCAGCAATGCTTACATCCTCAGATGCCTCTGCCATTTTACTTTGCCTTTGGACAAATTCTCACAGAGCTTAAGTACATCTTCTTTTGTGCCTCACCATCCTGTCTATATTAAAGGATGTCTCCTCTCCCTGGACTGCCCTGTAACCTTCCAAGGGACCCGTGGGATGCCAGAGCATTACTTGTCATGCTCTTTTATGGAAAAGAGTTGGACTGAAGCACACATGCTCAAGAAAAGTCACTGAGTTATAAAATTCAGTGTACAAAGGAAAATAGCATTACCTTGGGCATGTATGATTGGTGAAGCTTGGTGTCCCTGGAATACAAGGGACTGTGTTGAGGGGAGCTGAGGGGACATGGTAGGGGACATGGATGAATGCTCATCAGTAAGTGGGAGCCACATCACGAAGGACAAAATACCATGCCCTAAAGTTTAGGTTTTCACCTGGGAAAGGAGAGAGAACCACTGAATATTTTGAGCCCTAGGGATGAATTAGATAGGTTCCAGGCCATTCTGTTGGCTCATGCGAGAACAGATTGGAGAGGATGAATCTAGACTCAGAAGACCAACACAAAGCCCAGAGTTTGGGGATGCATTCTTCATAGCTCAATTCCCCCTTTTAAATAGATTTTAATTTTTAGAACAGTTTTAAGTTCATAGCAAAATTGAGCAGAAGATAGAGAGGTTTCCCAAATACCCCCATCCCTACACACACAAACACACACATACACACTCATACACACACACACACACACACACACACACACATACTCTCTCTCTCTCTCTTTCTCTCTCTCTCTCTCTCTCTTTCCCACACACACACACTATCAATATCCTACACCAGAGTGGTACATTTATTATCATTGATAAAGCTACATTGCCATATGTATTGCCCATAGTCCATAAATTACATTAAGGCTCACGTGTGTGTGTGTGTGTGTGTGTGTGTGTGTGTGTGTATGTGTATGTGTGAGTGTATGTGTGTGTGTGTATGTGTGTGTGTGTGTGTGTGTGTGTGTGTGTGTGAGTGATAATGAGGATTGAACCCAGGGGCATTCTCACTCTGAGCTACATCCCTTGCTTTTTTTTTTTTTCAGTACTAGGGATTGAACCCAGGGACATTCTACCTCCAAGCTACAC